>CAHIKZ030005358.1:892500-980000 GCA_903632075.3 Acanthosepion pharaonis | reverse complement strand
GGGTATATATTTTTATCATCTTTTTAATTTGTACCGTAAGACAAGATTATTCTCTTAGATAGAAATGAAGAACAAACAGCCTTCTTTTAGATTCATTATTTCATTTTATTTTATTTTTTGGTGCGGCGAGGGTACATTTATTTTCCACTTTCACTTTTGTTATATGTTCATGTTATGTACTTGAAGCGAGTTCGATCTCTGACATATATATTTCAGAAAAATAAATATTAAAATTAAAACAACGATAGATTTTTAAAGTAGCTTACTTTTTTCAGGAGATTAATTCATCATTGAAGTTCAAATAATTATAAAAAATTTTCTATTACGGCTCGCTTATCGGGAAAGCTTTTTCACCAGATAATGCAAAAATGTAATTTCGAAAAACATTTTTGTTACATGATCAATATTTGATTAGAAAATAGGAAATATTGCTATACGTTTAAAAATACAAGTGCATAAATATGTTTGCTTCTTGTAGATAAGCATTAAAAATGACTATCCGAATTGAATAAAATAGAATAGCAATCTTTGATTACTTATTGCCATCATCCTTATAAAATTTTCTACATTAAGACAGGATGAAAGCAATTGGAAAAATATCCTTGTAGATAATCAATATTTGATTAACAATCAAGTCTCTTTGATTTTCTTAATATTTCCATGTTTATTGCCAACATCCTTATAACATTATCTACATGTAGAAAGGATGAAAGCAACTGTGAAAAACACCCTTGTAGCTAATCAATATTTGATTAACAATCAAGTCTCCTTGATTTTGTTAATATTTCCATGTTTAATCCCATCATCATTATAACATTATCTACATCTAGAAAGGATGAAAGCAACTGTGAAAAACACCCTTGTAGCTAATCAATATTTGATTAACAATCAAGTCTCCTTGATTTTGTTAATATTTCCATCCATCATCAGAAAGGATGGAAGCAACTGTGAAAAACATCCTTGTAGCTAATCAATATTTGATTAACAATCAAGTCTCCTTGATTTTGTTAATATTTCCATGTTTAATGCCATCATCCTCATAACATTATCTACATGTAAAAAGGATGTAAGCAACTATCAAAAACATTCTTGGAGCTAATCAATATTTGATTAACAATCACGTCTCCTTGATTTTGTTAATATTTCCATGTTTATTGCCATCATCCTCATAACATTATCTACATGTAGAAAGGATGGAAGCAACTGTGAAAAACATCCTTGTAGCTAATCAATATTTGATTAACAATCAAGTCTCCTTGATTTTGTTAATTTTCCATGTTTATTGCCATCATCCTCATAACATTATCTACATGTAAAAAAGGATGTAAGCATCCTCAAAACATTCTTGGAGCTAATCAATATTTGATTAACAATCATCTCCTTGATTTTGTTAATATTTCCATGTTTATTGCCATCATCCTCATAACAACTACATGTAAAAGGATGGAAGCAACTGTGAAAAACATCCTTGTAGCTAATCAATATTTGATTAACAATCAAGTCTCCTTGATTTTGTTAATATTTCCATGTTTATTGCCATCATCCTCATAACATTATCTACATGTAGAAAGGATGGAAGCAACTGTGAAAAACATCCTTGTAGCTAATCAATATTTGATTAACAATCAAGTCTCCTTGATTTTGTTAATATTTCCATGTTTATTGCCATCATCCTCATAACATTATCTACATGTAGAAAGGATGAAAGCAACTGTGAAAAACACCCTTGTAGCTAATCAATATTTGATTAACAATCAAGTCTCCTTGATTTTGTTAATATTTCCATGTTTAATCCCATCATCATTAAACAATCTAATCTAGAAAGGATGAAAGCAACTGTGAAAAACACCCTTGATTTTCAATATTTGATTAACAATCAAGTCTCCTTGATTTTGTTAATATTTCCATGTTTAATCCCATCATCCTCATAACATTATCTACATGTAAAAAGGATGTAAGCAACTATCAAAAACATTCTTGGAGCTAATCAATATTTGATTAACAATCACGTCTCCTTGATTTTATTAATATTTCCATGTTTATTGCCATCATCCTCATAACATTATCTACATGTAGAAAGGATGGAAGCAACTGTGAAAAACATCCTTGTAGCTAATCAATATTTGATTAACAATCAAGTCTCCTTGATTTTGTTAATATTTCCATGTTTATTGCCATCATCCTCATAACATTATCTACATGTAGAAAGGATGGAAGCAACTGTGAAAAACATCCTTGTAGCTAATCAATATTTGATTAACAATCAAGTCTCCTTGATTTTGTTAATATTTCCATGTTTATTGCCATCATCCTCATAACATTATCTACATGTAGAAAGGATGTAAGCAACTGTGAAAAACACCCTTGTAGCTAATCAATATTTGATTAACAATCAAGTCTCCTTGATTTTGTTAATATTTCCATGTTTAATCCCATCATCCTCATAACATTATCTACATGTAAAAAGGATGTAAGCAACTATCAAAAACATTCTTGTAGCTAATCAATATTTGATTAACAATCACGTCTCCTTGATTTTGTTAATATTTCCATGTTTATTGCCATCATCCTCATAACATTATCTACATGTAGAAAGGATGGAAGCAACTGTGAAAAACATCCTTGTAGCTAATCAATATTTGATTAACAATCAAGTCTCCTTGATTTTGTTAATATTTCCATGTTTAATCCCATCATCCTCATAACATTATCTACATGTAAAAAGGATGTAAGCAACTATGAAAAACATCCTTGTAGCTAATCAATATTTGATTAACAATCAAGTCTCCTTGATTTTGTTAATATTTCCATGTTTATTGCCATCATCCTCATAACATTATCTACATGTAGAAAGGATGAAAAACATCCTTGTAGCTAATCAATATTTGATTAACAATCAAGTCTGCTTGATTTTGTTAATATTTCCATGTTTATTGCCATCATCCTCATAACATTATCTACATGTAGAAAGGATGAAATCAACTATGCAAAACATCCTTGTAGCTAATCAATATTTGATTAACAATCAAGTCTGCTTGATTTTGTTAATATTTCCATGTTTATTGTCATCATCCTCATAACATTATCTACATGTAGAAAGGATGAAATCAACTATGCAAAACATCCTTGTAGCTAATCAATATTTGATTAACAATCAAGTCTGCTTGATTTTGTTAATATTTCCATGTTTATTGTCATCATCCTCATAACATTATCTACATGTAGAAAGGATGAAAGCAACTGTGAAAAACATCCTTGTAGCTAATCAATATTTGATTAACAATCAAGTCTCCTTGGTTTTGTTAATATTTCCATGTTTATTGCCATCATCCTCATAACATTATCTACATGTAGAAAGGATGAAAGCAACTGTGAAAAACATCCTTGTAGCTAATCAATATTTGATTAACAATCAATTCTCCTTGATTTTGTTAATATTTCCATGTTTATTCCTATCATCATTATAACATTATCTACATGTAGAAAGGATGAAAGCAACTGTGAAAAACATTCTTGTAGCTAATCAATATTTGATTAACAATCAATTCTCCTTGATTTTGTTAATATTTCCATGTTTATTGCCATCATCCTCATAACATTATCTACATGTAGAAAGGATGAAAGCAACTGTGAAAAACATCCTTGTAGCTAATCAATATTTGATTAACAATCAAGTCTCCTTGATTTTGTTAATATTTCCATGTTTAATCCCATCATCATTATAACATTATCTACATGTAGAAAGGATGAAAGCAACTGTGAAAAACATTCTTGTAGCTAATCAATATTTGAGTAACAATCAAGTCTGCTTGATTTTGTTAATATTTCCATGTTTATTGCCATCATCCCCATAACATTATCTACATGTAGAAAGGATGAAATCAACTATGAAAAACATCCTTGTAGCTAATCAATATTTGATTAACAATCAAGTCTCCTTGATTTTGTTAATATTTCCATGTTTATTGCCATCATCCTCATAACATTATCTACATGTAGAAAGGATGAAATCAACTATGAAAAACATCCTTGTAGCTAATCAATATTTGATTAACAATCAAGTCTCCCTAATTTTGTTCATATTTCCATGTTTATTGCCATCATCCTCATGACATTGTCTACATGTAGAAAGGATGGAAGCAAATGTGAAAAACATCCTTGTAGCTAATCAATATTTTATTAACAATCAAGTCTCCTTGATTTTGTTAATATTTCCATGTTTATTGCCATCATTCTCATAACATTATCTACATGTAGAAAGGATGAAAGCAAATGTGAAAAACATCCTTTAGCTAATCAATATTTGATTAACAATCAAGTCTCCTTGATTTTGTTAATATTTCCATGGTTATTGCCATCATCCTCATAACATTATCTACATGTAGAAAGGATGAAAGCAACTGTGAAAAACATCCTTGTAGCTAATCAATATTTGATTAACAATCAAGTCTCCTTGATTTTGTTAATATTTCCATGGTTATTGCCATCATCCTCATAACATTATCTACATGTAGAAAGGATGAAAGCAAATGTGAAAAACATCCTTGTAGCTAATCAATATTTGATTAACAATCAAGTCTCCTTGATTTTGTTAATATTTCCATGGTTATTGCCATCATCCTCATAACATTATCTACATGTAGAAAGGATGAAAGCAACTGTGAAAAACATCCTCGTAGCTAATCAATATTTGATTAACAATCAAGTTTCCTTATTTTTGTTAATATTTCCATGTTTATTGCCATCATCCTCATAACATTATCTACATGTAGAAAGGATGAAAGCAAATCTGAAAAACATCCTTGTAGCTAATCAATATTTGATTAACAATCAAGTCTCCTTGATTTTGTTAATATTTCCATGTTTATTGCCATCATCCTCATAACATTATCTACATGTAGAAAGGATGAAAGCAAATGTGAAAAACATCCTTGTAGCTAATCAGTATTTGATTAACAATCAAGTCTACTTGATTTTGTTTATATTTCCATGTTTCATCCTCATAACTTTATCTATATCTAGAAAGGATGAAAGGAACTGGAAAAAACATCCTTGTAGTCAAACACTATTTGATTAACTGGTATATATGTTCTTATTTGTTACTATTTCTTTCAAATATAGACTCATTCATATGTAAATAGGTTGGTTGAAGAATTAATATTTAATGTTATAAGTAACTGGCAAAATTATGTGGAATTAAACTGCATCTTATCAAAATTCTTCGGATCCAATGTTTGTTATGTAATTAATAAATTTCCCTATTTGATGTTTGTGTATGTTTATATATATTTTGAAAGCATTTTACTTGGTATTGAAATGTCAAAAATTTAGATACAGCAGTATGATATAGAGTTTCTCCTCTCCCTAACTTGTAGAGATTGACTGATCCGAATGACGTATTTGTGACATCATAGTAAAGAAGTTAGTGTAACCATGACACTGGAGTCTTACAGCCAGTTATATGGAGATGCTCTATCGCCAAAGTAACATTTACAATAGTGTGTTTATGCAATTGTAACAAGGATTATACAAGGAATATGAATTGTATCGTCATCTTTGATACGTGAAATCTGCTGCTGCTTACAGGTGATGCAAAAAACGAAACCTATGGTGACTGAGTGTAATCAAACAGCCAAGAAGAATATCATTTCAAATCAGACCCCGATTCAATGCAGGTGTCACTCAGCCAATCAGTCAAAGCACTGTACATAATGCGCATCAACTGACTACGTTAGCTTCATTGACACATCGTCAATGGGCTCCAGCTGGGTCCGAAAATATTCCTCCTGGGCTGTTAAAAAGTGGAGCTTTATCGGCTAATTAGACCAGTCGTTATTCAGGCTCCTACAGATAGAAAGTTGAATTTGTGTGTGTAGTATATAGCGTAATGTTAAAGATTCGTAATGGTGTGTTTAAATGAAAATTTTCATTGTGGGTTTGCAATTTTCACTATTCTATCTTGACAGGTTTTAGAGGAAATTTGCATCCCTTTCATGTTAAAATGTTTACCTGTGCTGCTGGTTTATGCGTCAATATAACACAATACCTCCACCCCGATAGTGTAACAAATAACTCGTTCCAGGAACACTTGGCTGATTAAAATATTGACCCTGCGATCACCAAATTTAAACCCTATTAAGTATGTATGGCAAATGTTACATATTCCCTAAATTTCCTGCAACTACACGTGCCAAACACAGGCCAGTTATACACATCCCTGGAATGTATAGAATGTATATAAACTCCTATATTTTAAGGTCAATAAGTAAACCACAAACAAGAGATGCCTACAAATAAAGCTTTCTAAATTCAGTAATTGCGAAAAACCTTTTTTACAATTCTGTACAAACGCGGCTACAAATTAAATAAGTGAGGTCTGGAACCTGATTGGATAGGACCAGTTACGTGATATCCTTGCTACTACGTCCAATTGACCTGGAAATAGGTCATGGCTCGGGTAAGGGATTTCCGCGCAAAATTTAGATAGCTATTCTGGGCCGACCCATAGCAATAAAAACGGCTCATCAGCAAAAATCAGCGGACCGGTTTGCAATGACACAATCAGTGAAGGACAGTCGGCGAAAGACAGTCATCGAATCAGACAAGCCTCGATAAATAACATAGACACACGTTACCATAATGATTATTTTAATAAATAATACTGGATTAAGAGTTAAGAGAAATTCATTTGCTGTTTATATATATATATATATATATATATAAATCTCGGGTTATATATATATATATATATATATATATATATATATATATCGGGTTTCACTTAGGTGAATACCGAGCGGCGACTGCACTCAGCTATAATTTTTCTACATTCAAAGCCACGACGAAAGTAAGTCTTGTCTCCCCTCTCTTTGTTCAATGTGTTTTAAAATTACTGTTATCGCACGCAAGCAGTCAGCAGTTACACATATGTTTCACTAGCGTATGCCTCACAAACACAAATACACACACACACACACACACACACACACACACACACACATATTGGCATAACGTACCACTTGATTTCCACACTTGCAACAAAATCACTTCGAAATTTTGCAAACTCACTAGTAACAAATGATTTCGAACAATTGAACTATTGATCTCTTCATGCCCGCAACAAGGAACATTGATTTTTAATATGTAAATACATGTATCTGGATGTATAAATGTTACTGTCTTATTTCGCTTGATTTTCTTCCTTTTCTGCGAAGATCAATTCTTTGCGTTGTTTATAACTTTGTGTTGTACTTGGGGACATGAAACTCGGGTTTTATTTTTCCACCTAAAATCCGGGTAGACTAACCCCATAAAAATGGTGACCATTGACGAAGAACAATCTAAAAATTATTACTGATCCATCCTCATAAAATATTTTCCAATGTATATATATAAATCCAATCATCTACAACACTTCTTAGAAATATATCAATTCAAACCAACACAACGCCGTGACACTTAGAAAATGGATACGAACAACATCACCCAACCTACGGAAGTTGTATCAGTGGTAAACTTATCTACTTACAATTCAATTGACATGCAATCCTGGTTTTCGTAATTAAATGCAATTTTTAGCGCAAAGAAAATGACATCACAAGGCGCGCGATATGCCCACGTAGTAGAAAATCGCCGGCAGATGTCGTAATAGAAGTAGTTGATCTACTTGACTACATGCCAGAGGAAAAACCCTACGATACGCTGAAAAATGTAATAATTAGGTGTATCGGAAAATCGAATGAGAGAAGGTTACACGACCTATTCAGTAATTTGAACCTCAGACACATGAAGCCTTCATAGTTACAAAGGAAAATGTGGGCATTAGTAGGAGACAATACCATGTTCGACGTAGTATTAAAAAAACTGTAGACGGACAAACTACAACCACACACAACACAGATACTGGCATCACTGGTAGCGGACTTCACTACACAAATGCAGATTTTGATACAAAATCAAAAATTTAGTCGTTCTCGCTCAAAAATAAAAAATCGATCTTTCCGCGCAGAACAAGCCGGATTGGTCCAAATCATTCTCAAGAAAGTGGCTTACCTGCGATAACTGTTGGTATCATTATAAATTTGGAAAACAGGCGAAGAATTGCAGAGAATAATGCACCTTCAATTCAAGAAATTCCCACGCTATTGCACAACACCAGGAAACTCCGGCAGCAAGTAAAAACATTAGTTGCTGAAATAAAACAGAGATGTCTTTTATTTTACATCCGGGACAAAAATAACGGATATTTATTTTTAGTCGACACCGGTGCACAAATCAATGTCATTCCACCGGAGCCTAAACAAAAACACACATTATCTACATATACACTACAATCGAAAATCGAGAGAAATATAATTAACGCTCAATTTGTGTTTAAGACCACCATTTCTATGGATTTTCACAGAATCATAAATGGTAACGCCGATTCTTGGAGCAGATTTTTATCCCATTTCTGCCTATCAATGCGTGTGTACACAATCTCTCATAAATAGTGACACAAAGCCAACACCAAAGGGAATCAACTCAATCTACACTTTCTGCTATACCAATCACTAATGAACTACAGGAGTTGATAGGAAAATTTCCTACTATTACCACTCCGTTCAGACAGACAGACAGACGAAATTCATCACATTCTAAACATTACATCAAAACAACTGGGCCCCCTACACATGCATCACCACGTAAATTGCGTCCAGAAAAATACAATATACCAATAGGTGAATTTTAACACATGTTGCAATTAGGCATCTCTTCAAGTAGCGTATACTCCTTTCCATTGTACATGATTCCGAAACCAGACACAAGTGCATGGCGATCTTGTGGGGACTTCAATTTCAACACGAAAACAATTCCAGATAGATACCCATCTCACACTTACATGATTTCGAACGGCTTTACAACAAACCATAGTTGCCACAAAACTTGGTCTGATTAAAGTGTATTACCAAATTCCAGCAGCAGAGGAAGACATAAAGAAAACGGCAATTACCACTCCTTTTCGGGCTTTATAAGTTCATGAGGATGCCATTTGGGTTACGTAACGCCACCTAAAGTTTTCAGAGACTTATTTACGAAGTTCTAAGAGGATTACCTTTTGTTTTAGCGACTTTCTTCTTGTTAGTTGTAATAGCAAAGAACACCAGGACTATATACAAGTTTCCGAGAGACTAACACAACCAACGTCACTGTGAAAACTACGGAGATATCTTGGTTTCATTAACCATTGCCGTAGATTTATTCCAGAGTCTTGACCCCACTCAGAAACATGCTTCAGAAACAAAAAAATTAGAATGCATAAATAACTATAGAAGGAGAAGCATTAACTGCATTCTATGACATTAAAAAAGCAGTAGCAAATTTCACTAAACTCTCCTATATCAGTGATGATGATTATTCAACACTCATGTTGACGACCGACTCTTCGACAAATTCAATTTAGTCAGTTCTACATCAGAAGCAAAATGGTTCAGAATAAATAATTTCCTTTTTCTCTATAAAATTGGACAAAGCACAATAAGACATACAGTGTCTTCTCGAGGGAGTTACTCTCAATTTACTTATCTATAAGGCATTTCCGACATTGCGTGGGCGAGATTTTACTGCTTTCATGGATCAAAAACCTCTCACAACTTGCAAGTGAATACAGAAAAATATACACCTAGAGATACCGGACAACTGGATTATGCATCCCAATTTACTTCGGATAACCGTTACATTAAAGATTCAGACAATATCGTGGCAGATACACACTTGCTCTCCACAATACAATCTCTACATTCAGTATCCCTTACTTGATCGCACAGGAACAACAAAAATATGCCGCATTAAACAGAGTAAAAGAGGACACTTCTTTACAATTAAAAGAAGATCTCGTCTAAGTTCGAACGAAAACACTACTCTACGATCTGGGGACAGATTATTCAATATATATAGCATCTTCAATGAGAAAAAAATTGTTTAAACAATTTCACAGCCTCTCACATCCTGGACACCGAACAACCATCAAGTCGACTGTCCCAATATTCGTACTGATATATATAAAAAAAAAACTGGACTCAAACCTGTTTAAAGTTTCAAAAAAGCAAAGTAACCAGAAATACAAAAACTCCTTCTGGGCAAATTATCAAACCAAACGGTAGGTTCACGAACCTCCACATCGATATAGTGGGACCATTATCAGAAGCAAATGGCCATCATTAACTACTCACTATCAGTGATCGATTGATAAGATGATTTGTCGCTGTTCTTCTAAATGATATACCTGCAGAAACAATCTCATCAACACCATCTCAATTTCAATCTACGCTTATCGACGAATTCACAAAACTACTGAGTATTAAGAATATAACTACATCATATCATCCTTGAGTCAATAGCTTAATCTAACGTTTTCACAGGCAAATGAAGACAGCATTAACAGCAATTAACTATTCCGAGACATAGTTAGAACATTTAGTACTAGTTTTTTATCCATCAGGAATGAAAACAATGAAGATTTAGGATGCACAGCTTCCAAACTGGTCTTTGGAGCAGCATTAATACTACCAGGACAGTTTTGCGATGAAACCAGTCACCTACAGTCAACCATTTTTTTTGTACAAAACTTCGTAAAAAGAGTGATCTAATTTTCACACCCACTAGAACACAAGCAAAAAGAAAATTTACATACTAAAGAGTCTTTCCAACTGTGAATGTATTTTCTTACGAAATGATGCAGTTAAAAACGCCTCTTTTTCCTACTTACTCAAGAGCTTTTCAAGTAGTTGAGAGAAAACCAAAATATTTTACCATTATAAAAAGTGTAAACAAGATACTGTCTCCATAGACAGACTACAACCAAGCATACTTGGATTTACCTAGAAAGAACAGTACGACGGAACACTCTATACCCTCGACGAATACCAAGGTGTGCGTACCATTTTCCACACCGGCAAACACACACCCAAAAGTCACGACAAAATCGGATAGACAAGTAAATTGGCCTACTCACTTTAAAACATATATAAGATATTGAAAAATATTTTCAGTATTTATCAACCTGCGGGGTGGAGGGTGGGATATAAACTCCTATATTTTACGGCCAATAAGTGAAGCACAAACGAAAAAAACGGCTACAAATAAAGCTTAATAAATTCAGTAGATACGAAAAAAAATTATAATTCTGTACAAAAACGGCTCCAAATTAAATTTCTTGAACCTGATTGGATATGTTAAATCACATGATGTGCTCTACGTCCGTGCAGTTGAACTCCAAATAACCCATAGCCGAGTTACTAAATACATTTCCGTACAAAACTTAGATAGCGATTCGAAGCCAACCCATATCGATGAAAACGGCTCATCAGAAACGGTCAGCAATCAGATCTTCAACGACATATTCGGTGAAAGATAGTCGACGAAAGACAGTCAGCGAATCAGACCAGACTCGATCGATAACATGGACACACTTTACTATGACAACGCGTATGTCAGCGATGATTTTTCTACATACAACTCCACAACGAAAGTAAGTCTTGTCACCGCTCTTTGTTCAATGTGTTTTAAAATTACTGTTATCGCACGCAATTAGTCAGCAGTCACACACATGTTTCATTAGCGTACACAGATACACACACACACACACACACACATATTGGCGTACGTACCACTTGATTTCCTCACTTGCAACAAAACGCTTCGAAACTTTGCAAACTCACTTGTAACAAATGATTTCGAACAATCGAACTATTGATCTCTTCATGGCCGCAACAAGGAACATTGATTTTTAATATATAAATACATGTATCTGCCTGTATAAATGTTACTGTCATATTTAGCTTGATTTTCTTTTTTTTTCTGGGAAGATCATTTCTTTGCGTTGTTTATAACTTTGTGTTGTATTTGTGGACATGACAGTTAGATTTTATTTTTCTACCTAAAATCCAGGTAACTGACCCCAAAAATGTGTATTAATATGCATATGGAACGGATCCAATATTTCGTATTCCACGACATGGAGCCGCCACTATTCACATTATTGAAGTAGCTACGCATCTGTTAGATAGTTGTCTTATTTTGGAGGCAAATTTAGTTTTAAACTACTTCTTCAAATTATAGAAAGGAATTTTCTGTTTTCAAACCTCTCTTCTTTGATCTATAATATATACACATCCTGCAAACAAAGAGACGGCAGTAAAAATCTCAATATCTGTTAACCTTGATCTCCAATAACTTTGTTAGTTTTTACTATTCGTTTAAAACTAAATGTATTCTTCTTCAAGAGTTCTTTAAGTGGTAAATATTGACTTTGATTCTGTCATCCTCTATAGCAGCTCAAGTTTTCTAATTATAGGAGGCTATTTTCTGCGTTCTCTTTATTGGATACGCGCATGCGCATGGTCGCTTCATATTTCTTTAACGTCATTTTAAATTTAGATATTTTTGCTTTTTTCTCCTCGCGCAAATCCGTATACTTGCGTGAGTTTCTCACAATCTTATTATTTTTATGCAGCTATTCATTTTCAAATACGTTGTATTTCAGAATACATTATACGCTGTTTAATGCTTTATTATGTATAGTTCTATTGTATTTATAGCTTTATACTTTCCGCAATGTTTGCATTAATTCCTGAACAGTAGCAATCCCCCACTTTCTGATTTTTAATGCAATTCTATAGAAAATATTTTTCAATGTATTTCTGCACTAACATCATTAGCAGTTCACTTCGACAGTAAAATTATTAAGAATATATTTACGCTATACATATAATACACTATACTGTCAGAAATATTTCGATTAATACCTGCTTATTGATAACCAATTTCTTCTTTACTTTCAATGCATTTTCTATCGTAATTTACTAGTAATTATTTACAATGCATTTACGATTTTCATATACTACTCAGGTTATTACATGACTATAATAGTATTGTCCTGTAAATTTTTTTTGGTTTTACTGTATCGCTTCCTTTGTTCAACACCACTTCTGAGGCTTGCTTTAAAAAAAAAAGATTGGAAGACATTGTATCGGGATTCAGTATCTGTCTATATTTCGGAGATGAGGTATTATGTACACTATTTACATTATTCGGACTATTGTCCTAATCTTTGTAGCCATATTTATTACAACGTTTCGGCCCTTCAGTATCTGTCTATATTTCTAAGATGTGGTATTATGTACACTATTTACATTATTCGGACTATTGTCTTCATCTTTGTCGCCATATTTAATACAACGTTTCGACCCTTCAGTATCTGTCTATATTTCTAAGATAAGGTAATATGTACACTATTTACATTATTCGGACTATTGTCCTTATCTTTGTCGCCATATTTATTACAACGTTTCGGCCCTTTAATATCTGTCTATATTTCTGAGATGAGGTATTACATACATTATTTACGTTATTCAGACTATTGTCCTCATCTTTGTCGAAATATTTATTACAACGTTTCGGTCTTTCAGTATCTGTCTATATTTCTAAGATGAGGTATTATGTACACTATTTACATTATTCGGAATATTGTCCTCATCTTTGTCTTTATATTTATTACAACCTTTTAGCCCTTCAGTATCTTTCTACATTTCTGAGATGAGGTATTATGTACACTATTTACATTATTCGGACTATTGTCCTCATCTTTGTCGCCATATTTTATACAACGTTTCGACCCTTCAGTGTCTGTCTACATTTCTAAGATGGAGTATTATGTACACTATTTACATTATTCGGACTATTATCCTCATCTTTGTCTTCATATTTATTACAACCTTTTAGCCCTTCAGTATCTTCTATATTTCTGAGATGAGGTATTATGTACACTACTTACATTATTCAGACTATTGTCCTCATCTTTTATTGCCATATTTATTACAACGTTTTGGCCCTTCAGTATCTGTCTATATTTCTGAGATGAAGTATTATATATATTATTTACACTATTCAGACTATTGTCCTAATCTTTGTCGCCATATTTTTTACAACGTTTCGACCCTTCAGTATCTGTCTATATTTCCGAGATGAGGTATTATGTACACTACTTACATTATTCGGACTATTGTCCTTATCTTTGTCGCCATATTTATTACAACGTTTCGGCCCTTCAATATCTGTCTATATTTCTGAGATGATGTATTATATACATTATTTACATTATTCAGACTATTGTCCTCATCTTTGTCGCCATATTTATTACAACGTTTCGGCCCTTCAGTATCTGTTTATATTTCCGAGATGAGGTATTATGTACACTATTTACATTATTCGGACTATTGTCTTCATCTTTGTCGCCATATTTAATACAACGTTTCGACCCTTCAGTGTTTGTCTATATTTCCGAGATGAAGTATTATGTACACTATTTACATTATTCAGATTATTTTCGGACTATTGTCCTCATCTTTGTCGCCATATTTAATACAACGTTTCGACCCTTCACTGTCTTTCTATATTTCTAAGATGAGGTATTATGTACACTATTTACATTATTCGGACTATTGTCGTCATCTTTTGTTGCCATAGTTATTACAAAGTTTCGGTCTTCATACGCTCCGGCCTTCTTCAGGTGGTTGGAACATCCTCAAGGACACATGGCACAGTGGATAAAGGCGTTAGATAGATCCAGTGACATGACCAAAGAGTGTAAGTTCAATACGCGGTTAAGGCAGTGGATAAACTTGGAGATAGGAATTAACAGGAGATAACTGATATCCATTTAACATGGCACGTGGAATTAGAAATGTCTACCCCAGTGAGCGAAATAAAAGGTTCAGTTCGACATTTCAACCACCCGAAGAAGTCCTGAGCGTACAACGACCGAAACGTTGTAATAAATATGGCAAGAAAGATTAGGACAATACTCCGAATAATGTAAATAGCGTATATTCTATCGCCATGTCTCCCTATCGGCAACCTCTGCTTTCTACTTGTGGTAATTAATTCCACAGGTGGGTCTTTTTTTTATGAAGTCCAGCCTCTTTGAATGTTCTACGAACAGCAGAGTCTTTGCAAGACAATAGTTATATTACCGTGCAACACGACCTGTTAATCGACTTTTTACAGCATAGAATAAATACTTGAAATCCGGGTGGATTTAAAGCATTCTCTGATCGTGGTGAATTCAGTCCTGTAGGAATTTATAATTATTTGAGTTAACACTGACAGAAGCATACGAGAAGGTGTTTGTAATACGAATATGGATAAAAATTAGATTATCACATTATGAATAATTAGTATTATATTCTCTTTAGATGAATCAGATAGGTGAATCTCGTTGACCTATCATTGTAGTCCATTTAAGAGAATGAAAACAATAGCCGCTTGACGACCATAGACAATTATGCTAATGCTTAAGTTCGCTGTTTTAATCATTTTATGATAAATAAATTTAAAAAAAAACAACCCACAATAAACAAAATATGTTCAACACAAGATGCGGTAATTTTAAATTGTCTATAAAATATTTATACATCTTGTAATATAAATATGCGTATAAAATATTTAATACATTCTTTTCCAATCAAGTTTTTTTTAAACCGTTTTACACATATACGCTTATATCTGAATTTGAATTGCAACGTTCCACAAACTGCCAAATATGTAGCCACCAAATACTGTATGCCATAGTGACAACATTAAGTTTGATTCAACATTCATAATGACTGAAATCGCAGAAATTATTATAAAAAAAAAACAAAAACAGGAATTTTTGTTTGAATATATTCCATTGGTAATGCGTAACAAAAATTAAACTGGCAGACTTTGAGAGGACAATTTTTTTAAAAATCGTCTTTATACACGCATACATAAATATGATATAATTTTTAGTGGGGATTTGAATAATCATATTAAAGTAATTCAGCGAGTCTGGTAGAATCTTCAGTAGAATGTCGAAATCACTGGACGGCTGTTTCGTCCTATTTTTGGGACTCATCAACAGTGCGCACCCACTACCAAGAATCGGACCCGGTCCGTTAGATATTTAGTTGTCACCCCTCGAGGGGTCGCATGTGGCACAAGGCTGAGTTTTACGTGGTCACCCGAGCCCGTAGGCCCGGCCAAAAATATAGCCTCTCGAACCCAGGCGAGTTCGAGAGCTGTCATAACCTCCCCGAACAAAACCTTGCCCTTCGGCAAAGCTTCGTCCGGGTTCCTCCCTGCTAATGGAGAGAGTTCGACATACAACGCAAACGTCATACCCACTAGACCAACAGGTCTCGGTGATGGAGAGGTAACTAATTAGACACGATATAGCGCAACTACTCACTAAATTCTGTGGTCTAACTCATCCTAGTATATATAAACGGATTGTCCAGTGCTTTCTGCATTCTGTTGAGGATTCTTCTAGACTCGCTGAATTACATTAATATATATATATATATATATATGTGTGTGTGTGTGTGTGTGCGCGCGCGTGTGTGTATGTGTGTGTATGTGTGTGTTTGTGTGTGTACGTGTTTGTGTGTGTAAGTACGTGTGTGTATGTATGTGCGTGTGTGTTGAAAATAGGTAAAGAATTGAGCGAAAGCGCTTGGGACAATGGACAATACAAACAATTTTACACCCCCCAAACGGAAAAATGTAAGAATGTCAGAAAAAACTAAATAAAAATGAATCAAATTCCATTTGTATATCATATTAAAACAAACATTTTTGAAAGATTGCTGCCCAAATACATTATATATATATATATATATATATATATAAATATATATATATATATATATATATATATATTTATTAAAGACATTTTATTTATGTTTAACGTTGTTATTTTTATAGATACAAGTATTTAAGCAAATGCTCTGTTTATGATAAACAGTATTAAATAACATTTACCGGCCTGAATGTCCGAGAAATTTTCATAGAAAATATTCGTTCATAGACAGGATTCGAACCTGCATCCTATACGGAACCGCCATATACGCTGGCGTGCCTTGACCACTCACCATGAACCTTATGGTAGACAAGGTCGAATTTACTGTTATAAACTACAATCTTCCATGAATCTCGTACATTCATAACTGCTCTGGCGTATCGAATGTAAACAAATGACGTCATATGTTAAGAAATGGACGAGGTCCGACAATTTATTTATTAAAGACATTTTTATTTATGTTTAACGTTGTTATTTTTATAGATACAAGTATTTAAGCAAATGCTCTGTTTATGATAAACAGTATTAAATAACATTTACCGGCCTGAATGTCGAGAAATTTTCATAGAAAAATATTCGTTCATAGACAGGATTCGAACCTGCATCCTATACGGAACCGCCATATACGCTGGCGTGCCTTGACCACTCGGCCACCATGAACCTTATGGTAGACAAGGTCGAATTTACTGTTATAAACTACAATCTTCCATGAATCTCTCGTACATTCATAACTGCTCTGGCGTATCGAATGTAAACAAATGACGTCATATGTTAAGAAATGGACGAGGTCCGACAATTTATTTATTAAAGACATTTTTATTTATGTTTAACGTTGTTATTTTTTATAGATACAAGTATTTAAGCAAATGCTCTGTTTATGATAAACAGTATTAAATAACATTTACCGGCCTGAATGTCCGAGAAATTTTCATAGAAAATATTCGTTCATAGACAGGATTCGAACCTGCATCCTATACGGAACCGCCATATACGCTGGCGTGCCTTGACCACTCGGCCACCATGAACCTTATGTAGACAAGGTCGAATTTACTGTTATAAAACTACAATCTTCCATGAATCTCGTACATTCATAACTGCTCTGGCGTATCGAATGTAAACAAATGACGTCATATGTTAAGAAAATGGACGAGGTCCGACAATTTATTTATTAAAGACATTTTTTTATTTATGTTTAACGTTGTTATTTTATAGATACAAGTATTTAAGCAAATGCTCTGTTTATGATAAACAGTATTAAATAACATTTACCGGCCTGAATGTCTTTTTCATAGAAAATATTCGTTCATAGACAGGATTCGAACCTGCATCCTATACGGAACCGCCATATACGCTGGCGTGCCTTGACCACTCGGCCACCATGAACCTTATGGTAGACAAAGGTCCAATTTACTGTTATAAACCACAATCTTCCATGAATCTCGACATTCATAACTGCTCTATCGAATGTAAACAAATGACGTCATATGTTAAAAATGGACGAAAATGACAATTTATTTAAAATGTCATTTTTATTTATGTTTAACGTTGTTATTTTTTTTATAGATACAATTTAAGCAAATGCTGTTTATGATAAAATGTATTAAATATTTTACCGGCCTGAATGTCCGAATTTTCATAGAAAATATTCGTTCATAGATAAACCTGCATATACGGAACCGCCATATACGCTGGCGTGCCTTGACCACTCCAGCCACCATGGACCTTATGGTGTCGAATTTAGGTATTATAAACTACAATCTTCCAATATCTCGTACATTCATAACATGCTCTGGCGTATCGAATGTAAACAAATGACGTCATATGTTAAGAAATGGACGAGGTCCGACAATTTATTTATTAAAAACATTTTTATTTATGTTTAACGTTGTTATTTTTATAATACAATTATTTAAGCAAATCCTCTGTTTATGATAAACAGTATTAAATAACATTTACCGGCCTGAATGTCGAGAAATTTTCATAGAAAATATTCGTTCATAAATTCGAACCTGCATCCTACCATAACCGCCATATACGCTGGCGTGGTTGAAGGCACTCCAGCCACCATGAACCTTATAGTAGACAGGTTCGAATACTGTTATAAACGAATAATCTTCCATGAAAATCAATACATTCAGGCTCTGGCGTAAATGTAAACAAATGACGTGTTTGTTAAGAAATGGAGAGGTCCGACAATTTATTTATTAAAGACATTTTATTTAAATTTAACGTTGTTACATAAATTAAAAAATAGTTATACAAATTTATTGTCAAATGTATATAAACAGTTATTTGTTTAACATTTACCGCTGCCTGAATGTCGAAATTTTAGATTTATTTATACGGAAAATATTCGTTCATAAACAGTAAATTCGAACCTGACATCCTATTCATGGTGCCAGTGGTATACACGCCTTGACCACTCCGGTTCCCATAAACTTATGGTAGATGCAGGTTCGAACTGTTATAAACGAATATTTCCATGAAAATCGTCATTCATTCTGGCTGGCGTATCGAATGTAAATACTGTTTATGTTAAAAAGAGACGATTTGCTTAAATACAATTTATTTATAAAAACAACAACGTTTAAAACATAAATTGTTATTTTTTTAGATAAATAAATTGTAAGGAAATGTCCATTTTTATGATAAACGTATTTGTTAACATTTACCGGCCTGAATGTCCGAGAGATTTTCATTTGTTCGTTTATAACAGTAAATTCGACCTTGTGTTCCTATATATAACCGCCATATACGCTGGTCAAGGCACGCCACTCGCCTATGGCGGTTCTTATAGGTATGACAAGTTCGAATTTACTGTTATAAACGAATATTTTCCATGAAAATCTCGACATTCAGGCCTGTATCGAATGTAAACAAATGACGTCATATATTAAAAATGGACGATTTCCGAAAATTTGTTTATTAAAAAAATAACAACGTTAAACATAAATTTCTTTTTATAAATTGTTTTTTATACCAAGTCCATTTTAACATATGACGTCATTTGTTTACATTCGATATTAAATAACATTTACCGGCCTGAATGTACGAGATTTTCATGGAAAATTTCGTTTATAACAGTAAATTCGAACCTTGTCTACCGGAACCGCCATATACGCTGAGCGGTCAAGGCACGCCAGCGTATATGGCGGTTCCTTATGGATGCAGGTTCGAATACTGTTATAAACGAATATCTTCCATGAAATTCTCGTACATTCAGGCTCTGGCGTATCGAATGTAAACAAATGACGTCATATGTTAAAAATGGACGATTTCCGACAATTTATTTATTAAAAAAATTTTTTATTTAAACATTATAAAAATATTTTTAATAAATAAAATTGTCGGACTCGTCCATTTTTAACAATGACGTCATTTGTTTACATTTAAATGTTAAAAAATTGTCGTTTATAACAAACCTTGTTCTAAATTGTCGACATTCCATATGGCGGTTCCG
Organism: Acanthosepion pharaonis; assembly: GCA_903632075.3. NCBI lineage: Eukaryota > Metazoa > Mollusca > Cephalopoda > Sepiida > Sepiidae > Acanthosepion > Acanthosepion pharaonis. The sequence continues at coordinate 959,901 of CAHIKZ030005358.1, read as the reverse complement.
TAACCATTCGAATTGGTCAACGAATATTTGTTTAAAATTCATATTCAGGCCAGAATGTTATTTAATAAATGAGCTTTGCTTAAATATTGTATCGATAAAAATTAAACATAAATAAAATTGTCTGTTATTAAATAAATTGTCGGACCTCGTCCATTTCTTTAACATATGACGTCATTTGTTTACATTCGAACGCCAGAGCAGTTTATGAATGTACGAGATCATGGAAGATTGTAGTTTATAACAGTAAATAACTTTACCTTTAAAATACCATATATATTCAAGGCACGCCAGCGTATATGAAGATTTTATTCGAATCCTGTCTATGAACGAATATTTTCGAAAAATTATCGACATTCAGGCTGGTAAATGTTATTTAATACTGTTTATCATAAACAGAGCATTTGCTTAAATAATACTTGTATCTATAAAATAACAACGTTAAACATAAATAAAAAATGTCTTTAATAAATAAATTGTCGGACCTCGTCCATTTCTTAACATATGACGTCATTTGTTTACATTCGATACGCCAGAGCAGTTATGAATGTATAGATGGAAGATTGTAGTTTATAACAGTAAATTGACCTTGTCTACCATAAGGTTCCTGGTGGCGAGTGGTATATACGCCAGCGTATATGGCGGTTCAAATGTCTATGAACGAATATTTTCTATGAAAATTTTCGACATTCAGGCCGGTAAATGTTATTTAATACTGTTTATCATAAACAGAGCATTTGCTTAAATACTTGTATCTATAAAAAATAACAACGTTAAACATAAATAAAAATGTCTTTTAATAAATAAATTGTCGGACCTCGTCCATTTCTTAACATATATATATATATATATAGTTGTATCCATTACGTTCATTTACGTGCTAATACACTTGCGAAAGGTATAAATCCTCTTCTTCTTCTCCCTCCAGCTATAGGTAAATAGCAAGGCAGACTGGGTTCTATAGACTTGTATGGCAATTGGTCTATGAGAAGGCCAACTATGAATTCAAAACTTGCGTTGGGTCGTTTGACGACCTTGTGGCAAATAGGGCACTAGGTTTCCTGTATTCAGCCCTTCGAAAAGTATGAATGATTCTACACAATACCTTCACCACTATAATCAAATTATACGTGCTGGGTGTCTGGGCTGTCCGTTATATATATATATATATATATATATATATATGCGATTGTATGGAGTGTTGTTTGTGACCTTAGTTTTCACGCTTTCACGATCTTGAGTGCTGGTATTAATAATTCTCGATGTAATATAACACTGTTATAAATAATATATTAATAATAAATAAACATTTTTTCTCCACACGAAAAATCAGCACCTGAAAATTGTGCTTTGCATGAAACTCAGAATCGCGCTACCGGTGAAGAATAAAATGTATATATATATAATATTAAAATACATAGATAGATAACGAACATACTGAAATAGATAGATAGATATATAACGAACAGACTGAGATAGATAGATACAAGGTAACCAAAAAAGTCCTGTCCGTTTTTAAAGGAAAAAAAGAAAACGCTTCACAGTATGTCTAACTTATATTTAGTCTTCGAAGTAATCGCCATCGGCATCCAGCACCTTCTGCCAACGTGTCTCCAGCTGTTCAATGCCTTTGCGGTAGAACTTGGGGGGTTTTGACGCAAAGAGGTCCGTGAGGGCTTTGCGCAAGTCTGCTTCATTGGTGAAGGATTTCCCACGAAGATGATTATTCAGGGAGTGGAAGAGGTGGTAATCGGATGGCGCAAGGTCAGGTGAATAAGGTGGATGGCACAAAGTCTCCCACCCAAGTTGCTGTATGGTATCCCTGACCACTCGCGTGACATGCGGCCTGGCGTTGTCATGGAGGAAAAGCACACCTTTGCGATTCACCAGTGCTGGCTCATTCTGGTGCAATGCCTGTTGCACATGTTTCAGTTGCTGCGAGTATAGGTCTCCAGTGACCGTTTGGCCCATTGGTAGCAGTTCATAGTGAACCACTTGACGACCAGACACAAAGCATAATCTTGCGTGGGTGCATAGGCGGTCTTGCGGTGTGAGGGACAGCAGCCTGAGGAGACAACCAATGTCTGGAACGCTTGGGAGTTTCGTACAGAACCCACTTTTCATCACTGGTAAGCACTTGATTGAATAAGGATGCGGTACGGTGGCAAGAAAACAGCGATACGCAGGCTGCCACTCGTTTTCCCTTGTGGACCTCCAACAGCGTTTGCAGAACCCACTTGCTCAGTTTGTACGTCTTACCTAAGCGGTACAGCTGAAGTCTAACTGTTTCATCGGAAACGTTGAACTGTCTTGCAAGTTCACCACACGTTAGACTACTGCCCTCTTCAATGGCCGCCTTCAGGATTCCGTCATTCAAGACCTGTGGTCGTTCACTGCGAGGCTCATCATGGAGAGACAAATCTCCCGACTTATATTTTCGAAACCAACGCCTTGCAGTACGTTCATCCACAGCACTATCCCCAAACGCTTGACATATGTGGCGACTTGATGCAGCTGCTGATAAGCCCACTTTGAAGTCGTAAAGCAAACAGCCCTGAACGAGTTCTCTAGACACTTCCATCCTTCTCACAGCTGTCCGGCTTATAACTGATGGCCGGGCACGGTCCGCGTCTGATGTTCCTACTTCCGGATGTCCGAATCTGAAAACAGTTGCTACACGCATTTCGTATATATTTCAACTTCATTCAATGACAAATCAAAAAACGGACAGAACTTTTTTGGTTACCTTGTACATACATACATATATACATACATTATGAAATAGATTATGTCCGATAATTATTTTAAGATATTTTCTATGAAATTTCTCGGACATTCTGGCCGGTAAAGGTTGTTAATACTGTTTATTATAAACAGGGTATTTACTTAAATATGTGTATCTATAAAAAATAACGTATAAACAGAAAATATATTAAAATACATAAATACATACATACATATATAAGAACAGACTGAGATAGACAAATGAATAGCCAGATAGATAGATAGATAGATAGATAGATAGATAGATAGATAGATAGATATAAACATACATACTCGGGTAGGTTGATTTTTCACTTTTTTTTAAATATCAAAAAGAATAATGTACCGAAAGTTGTGTATAGACCTAGTAAGTACCAATACAAAAAATTAGATCTGACACTTCAACGGTTTTTTGAGCATGTAGCATCAAAGATCATAGACAAAAATTCACTGAAAAATCCTCGATTTTGCAAGATTTAGCTTAAATATTGATGAAAAAAAAAACAATTTCAGTATTAAAATCAGGAAATGTTGTTATTTTATTTTATCAAAATGAAATAAATATATAATGAAAATAAATAATAATATGAAATATATAATGAAATAAATATAATATGAAATTATAACTAATCTTCAAATTGAAATTCTGCCCCCCCCATCATAAGTGACGACTTTTTACCACATGAATTAAGCAATAATAGTTGAATATATTAAAAATTGTTTTTTTTTCTATTATGAATGAAATTAGACAAACAAATATGGAAAAACAAATAATAGTTTAATAGGGCTTAATATATAGAGTCAAATAGCTCCATATAAGAGCCCTTAGACGAAATTGATGTTCTCAATTTCTAACACAAAACTTTTGCTATTATGTGCTGGTGCCTTTCTTCAAAGCCATACACAGATTGGGAAGCTTCTGTTGTTAAATTGACTGCCAGGTCCATGCCCTGAGAATGTGAGGGCAAATCTGGCAAGTCAAGCTACGATAAAATCCTTAAAATGATTCCATAAATCGGTAAAACTAATTTAGTCAATTTTATATGAATAAATATTTAATAACCTAATGGTCAAAATTCTTTTTATAGCTTCTTCCTTCACTTCCAGTTCATCAGATTTGACCATTGTATATAAATTATTTTCAGGCAGTAAGGCAAAAGCATTGTATTGTATATTTTTCAATGTGATCTGTTGGATTTCATATGGTTGCTTCTTGATCCTTTGGATCACATTGAAAATATACATTTGCTGATTGTGGAACTTGTTATTTCTTTTAATTTCAAACCAGCAAATGGTATAAACATTCACAATAAAATTTATTAAATTGTGGAGTTTAGTTGAAAGATTTTGTGGGTATGCACCACAAGTCCATAAACACATCAGCCTGATGGCTAAAGTTAACCACCTTGCCTGGTTTAATGGATCTATTTTTTATGATGCAAATCTAAAGTACAATTTAACTCTAGATTTACCCAGTGTATATTCATAAATGAGTCTTTGGTCACAACTAATGGTATCTGTATTTTCAATTTTAAAAATAGAATCCAGAGGACTGACAACAACTGAAAATGATAAATTGGGGTAAATTATGATAATCATTTGTACATAATTTACCCAGTGGACCATTGAATGTGGTAGGGCTTTTTGCGGTACCATCTACATGTTTAAAAAGAGCTCTAAACGGAAGTTCATTTTGGTGAAAGGAGCAACCAATAGTGTGAAGATTTCTGTTGTTTTCTTTCTAGAAATTCAACAAGTCCACCTTCACAGCCTGTATTGGCATTTGTGGTGTCAACAAGGATAGCCTTGATAGTGCACACACTGTTGAATTCGTGCAAAACAGCCACTTTCTCGGCTAGAACAGCACCAGTTGAACCAATATTAGGAAGAACCCTATGTGTCAGATATTCACTTTCATATGTCATCTCCTTTGTGACAGTCAAGTGACGTTCTGGTCCCTTGGCTTTTTCAGAGTTTTCTCTCCATCTTCCTCCACCCTTCCCTTGTACATTAGTGTGTCTTTGTCAGTTCTCCCATCAACTCCATTACAAAGATCTTCCACCTTTTCATCAAGCTTTTGATGGGCATTTGTTTTCACTTTAGCCTTTGCTCTATCAATTTTACATTTATCTATATAAATATCTTTTTATATTAATATTGCGGATACGAAGGCCCATTGCCCTCAAATCCAAGAACAAGGCATTGGTAAGGCTGGCTCCAAGATTGTAAGATACATCACCCTTGATCAACTCAACAGCATACCGTGGAATTTTGATAAAGCTACAAGGCCATTTGGGATGCTTTTTCCTGCCATTTTTATTAAAATATCTGAAAAAGAAAATACATGTATTATCAGAAATTACACAAATATTTTCAAAATAAATTTTTAAAAGTTTTAAAAAGTTCGAAATACATTATTAAATTAAAAGTAATGTTTACTTATCTAAAAGTAGAGTTACATTAGCTCGTAAACAGGCTTTTTAATAAAACACTTTGAAAATATAAACAAATTACAATAATTATAAAAGTTGTATTTTTTAAATAGTTAAGTATATTTTGATGAAAAATACAATAGATATTTGTGCTAGCTAAAAGTGTAAACAGTAAACAAAAATAAAATGAACTTACAAAAGGAGGTAATTACTACCGGTAAATACCGAAGAAATATCCAGTAAATAAAACACGTTCATAAGTAGTTATTTGTATTTTAAACTAAATATTTTAGTATGTTTTATTTTTGGTAATTTCATTTAATTTATTAAGAGAATAGACACTAAACTTAAAAATATCCATTATTAAGCGTATTTTCTTCTTTTCTTTTCGTTAAGGCTCGGATTTAATTTAACCTACACATGTTTCCGATGACACTGATACGATGATAAAAATCGCAATTTATTTTGTCTTTAAGTTCGATTGCTCAAATAACTACGAAGTTTAGAAGAAAAAATATTTTTGTGGTAATTTTTTACGTTATTTTGCAACTTTCCTAGAATTATATTTTTTTTACATTTTCCAAAATCGACCTACCATAATACATACATTCATACAGACAAAATGGCTGGATACTCATATCCAAGGATGAGAGCCTGATAAGCTAAACCTTATTGCAGATGCCCGCGAAAGCACATTTTTTAACACCCACAGAGCCCATCTCAGCTGACCTTAGTTACAGTTTCTGGGAGAAAGTACATTATCTAGTGTGATCAATAACCTGAAGAAGGCCAGCCAGCTCAAACCCCATATCACGATGATTTCTGACTTCATGCTATCACAACTATCGATGCGCTCCCAATTTCGCTTGGGTAAACCCGTGGTATGGTTTTCACACACGCTGGGATCGCCTCCTCTAGACCGATATCATTTTGTTTCCATCTCACTGGGGCAATACACACTTTTCTATTTCTATTGTCATACTCAAACTTAATGGGGTTGCTTTTTAGAACTAGTCAAAAGTTATAAAGGAATTAGTGTAAAAACTTATCCTTTATATTCAGTGTAATATTCCTAAGATCTCTTATAAGCAAGAAACATCCTACACATCAAGATATTTGTTGGACGTAAATAAAGAGAAACTAAATCATTATCAATATCTTGTGAGTTTCACTCCCTAACCATTAATTTCTAATAAATATATTGTAAGTGGTTAACTCTCTAACCATTAATTTCTAATAAATATCTTGTGAGTTTAACTCTCTAACCATTAATTTCTAATAAATATCTTGTGAGTTTAACTCTCTAACAATTAATTTCTAATAAATATCTCGTGAGTTTAACTCTCTAACCATTAATTTCTAATAAATATCTCGTGAGTTTAACTCCATAACTATTACTTTCTAATAAATATCTCGTGAGTTTAACTCCGTAACTATTACTTTCTAATAAATATCTTGTGAGTTTAACTCTCTAAACATTGTTTCCTAATAAATATCCTGTGAGTTCAACTCGTTAACCATTACTTTCTAATAACACTTATCCACTTTCAGTATAATATTTTTAAGATCTCTTATAAGCAAGAAAGATATTTGCTGAATTTAACCAGCAAGGAACGAAATCGTTGTCAATATCCAGTGAGTTATGGGAAAAATAAATAAAATCGATAAATAAAATAATAAAAATTCATAATAAAAAAAATGAAAAAGAAATACATTTTTCCCATCCTCCTAAAAGTAAAGGAACCTGAAATACGATTGCCCCACTTGGTTTCATCAAACGCCGTAGGGTGGCGCTGGTTTAATCTATAAAATTCAAACATTTTCCTTCCTCATCCTCTTTCTCTTTTGTGCTTCAAGATGTAGAACCACGTGGTAATTACGTATCCGCTGGGGAAAGTAAGCTTCACCGATCCCCTGACGACTGAACTTTCTGTTCAATTTCCAACACATGGGGTTTGCACGTGTCTTCCAAAACAAATGCAATAAATCTAACTTCTAGACAAATAAAAAGAAAAAGGACATACCACAACCATATTTAAGACTTTCAATGATAAAAATAAGTACAAACTTTTCTTTGGTTGTTCTAAATCTGCTCAAGGCTGAATTGAGCTCGACCTTCAACACGATATTTGTACAGTTCATATAAAAAAGTTAAAATATATGGTCCGTGGTAGAAACCTATTTTTTGTATGTTTTACTTTAACTGTTTATCATAAGTAAATACGCACACTCCTACATACGCAAAAACACGCAAACATTAATTCCCATAGAATTTACCACTCAAACCTTTGCTTTCAAAGAAACACTTATATTCGTTAATTGGCTTCTCTCAGGAAATAGAAATTATTATTCATTTAAAGTTTTGTTCGCTTCTCTTCTGTCATTTTTCAGCCAGCTTCATAATTCTAACCTCACAGAAATGTTTATATTCCTCAGCAAAGTTATTCTCTATGTTCTATTTATATGCTCCAGGAAATAGAAATTATTTTTATTTAAAGTTTATTCTGTTCTCTTCTGTGTATCTTTCCGACAACTTCATAATTCCATCCTCACAGAAATGCTTATATTTCTCATCAAGGATGTTTATATGTGCTATATGTATTCTGTCAGTAAATAGAAATTATTTGTCATTTACCTTTTGCTTCTGTTACTTTCTATCATCTTTCAACCAATTTCATAACTCCATCCTCACAGAAATGTTTATACTTCTCAGCGAATATATTTTTTATGTTCTATTTATATGCCCCAGGAAGTAGAAATTATTTTTATTTAAAGTTTGTTCTGTTCTCTTCTGTCATCTTTCCGACAACTTCATAATTCCATCCTCCCAACAATGTTTATATTACTCAGCAAATATATTCCATATTTATATTCTCAAGGAAATAGAAAGTATGTTTCATTTACCATTTTCTTCCGTTCCCTACATCCTTCAGCCAACTTCATAATTCCAACCTCACAGAATTTTTTATAATTCTCAGCAAAGTTATTCTCTATGTGCTATTTGTATTCTCCAGGAAATAGAAATTATTTTTATTTAACGTTATGATTTGTTCCTTACTCTCATCTTTCAGCCCAACTCATAATTCAATCCTCCCAAAAATGTTTATATTTCTCAGCAAAGTTATTCTCTATGTGCTATTTGTATTCTCTTAGTAAATACCAAATTATTTTTTCATTTACTGTTTTCTTCTGTTTTCTTCTTTCATCTTTCATCCAACTTCATAATTCCATCCTCACAGAATTTTTATATTTCTCAGCAAAGATATTCTCTATGTTCCATTTGTTTTCTATGAGGTAATAGAAATTATTTTTCATTTGTCATTTTGTTCTGTTTTCTCATGTTTTTTTCGTTTTATTCTTCGCCATATTTCATACCACTTTTTAATTCCATCCTCCTATTCTATTTTTGTTTTTCTCACCCATTAAATGCTCTAAGTACCTTTTCCTGTCCTTCATGGTATTTACAACATTTTCATTTCTTAATTTTTCCTCTATATTCGATCATCGTTCAGCCATTCTCAAAGAAATTCACAATATTCCTTTTACAGTCTTCCAGGGAACAGAAGTTTTTTACATTAAAGTTTACCCAACAAAAGACACGAGTACCCCTCAAGGTTGATATTTAGTGTTAAAATGATAATAGTACGTATACATTAAGTTTCTAATACAAATGTGAGAGTTGTTATGGCGTTAATACTGTGAGGATAAGAATGATAGATAACAATTAACCTATTACTTCTGTGTACATATGAGAATAAATACTAATCCAAATTTTGAAGACGTTTTCATGTTTTTACATTCTTTTTATACATACAAATATTTAAGTAAATGCTCTGTTTATAATAAACAGTATTAACGACACTTACAGACCTAAATGTCCGAGAAATTTTCATAGAAAATATTCGTCCTCCGACAGGAATCGATTCTGTATCCTATACGAAACCGTCATATAGCCTGACGTGCTTTTTAACCGTTTTCGGAGGACGAATATTTTCTATGAAAATTTCTCGGACATTCAGGCCGGTAAATGTTGTTAATACTGTTTATTATAGAACAGAGTATTTACTTAAATATTTGTATCTATAAAAAGAATGTATAAACATAAAAATGTCTTAAAATAATTGTCGGACTTTGTCCATTTCATAATGTGTGACTAATCAAAATGTATCATCATCATCATCAGTCCTTTGTTTCAATCTTTGGGAAACGGGGGTTTCTATGAGAAGAAGTATCATACAACCTCCTCCATTGTGATCTATTGGCAATGGCTCTCAAGAGTTCTGGCATTGTCCTGACCCTCCATTCTTTGATGTTGTCTGACCAGCTTTTTATTTTGCCATCCGCGCTTGTGTCCACCTTCAACACTAGCTTGTATGATAGTCTTACAGAGGAATTTATACCATGTGACGTGACCAAATCATGACCAACCCATGACATGACCACAGGAGATATTATATAAAGGTATATCTGATAAATATGTTATATTTGGCATACTATTACGTACGTTCTCTTAACGAAACATCGGACACTTTTTATCGGTTACTAATTCAATAGGTTGAAATGACAACAGGTAATTAGCCAATCATTTGATTCTCCTCAGTAAAACTAGGAAATACTTCCTTCTAATTCGTTTGTGAACTGAGGCAGGAATTGGCTGGTTAACTTTAACGCCTCAGAAACAAAACTGCTCTCTATTACTCAACACAGAGAACCATCCCTGCCCTCCCATCAGAATGTCTGATGCTCAACTTCTCGAGAGATCCTCTTTGCGACTACTTGGCCTCACATTGACTGCTGACCTGAGATGGAACAAATACATTGACTCAATAGCTTCGCCCTTGCATGGAGTATTGCTGACATATATGGTCTGGTGCCCCTTATGTTTCTCTCAAGGCTCTTGATAAGATCCAGAGACGGGTATGCAACGTAATTGGCCCTGATCTGGCATCTCATCTGCAGTCGCTCTCTCACAGACGTGCCGTCGCCTCCCTCTGTTTTTTTTACAAATACTTTCATGGTAACTGCTTTCGCTGAATTTAAGCGTTCTACTAGGCTTGCATCTCGCTCACACCCTTTCACTGTCGAAACTGTTAAATGTAGCCGTTTCTTCTACTCCAGTAGCTTCATGCTTTGCACCTCTCGCATGTGGAACTCCCTCCCCTCTTCCTGTTTCCCTGATAGCTATAATCTCCAACTATTCAAATGTAATGTCAATCGACGTCTCCAGATGCCTTGATCTAACCCCTATCCTTCTCTTCATCCTTTCCTCTATCACTCCTATTTGCTCTCTTTCCAACTTTCTGTAACCCCTTGCGTGCTAGTGGCTTCCCGCCTTGCTTGGAGTGAAACGCTTATAATTATTTTTTAATTCTTTAACATAGAGAGCGTCATATCGCGTTAAACGAATACTAGATTTTGTTACGGTTAGTGGTATTTTATTTTACTTACTAGAGGCATCAGAATTACAGTTCTACAGAAAGATGCTGAGAATACCATGGGTAGAAAGCGTAAGCAAAGAGGTAGTCCTATTGAAAATAGAAACAAAAGGACACTTATACTCAGAATAATAAAGTGGCAGCTGAAAATCCTTGAACTCATAATAAAGAAGAAAAGCCTGGAGAATTTGACACACACAGGTCATCTCGAATAAAAAGGCAATGGAGGTTACTTTATACCTACTATCATAATTTATTAAAAAGTTGATTATGTAATAAGTAGTTTTACATTAAAACTTTTTTTTTTATTTACATATATCTTACTTTTTTTTGTTGTTGTTGTTGCTCGTTTTGGCACCTTGATGCGGTGTAATGGTTAGCGATCTTGTCTCGCTAGAAAAATTACGACTAAGTAGTAAGTTCGATCCTCAATGGGTGTACCTTACTTTCGGCCTTGTGCCACATCTAAGTAACGCTTAGAAAATCACTATATCTTTTTATCTGTTAATAATTTTCATATTTTTTAGTATTCTTAATTTGTTTTTAATATTTTTTTATTATTTCCATTTTTACATTGTTTATTTTATATTTTCGTTTTGTTTTATATTCTTATTTTTATCTTTTCTTTTTTTACTTCTAATTATCTTTATAGGTCGTATTATTTTTTTATCTTTTTTTTTTGAGATTTAAAAAAAAAATATCTTTTCTCTAAATTATTTTTCTTTTAATTAAATACCCTATTTACCTACTTTTTTCTATTGCTGTAATCTCTCGCTTATCTCTCGTTCTTTCATTTCTCTTTCTCCATCTCCAGGTTGTTTCTTTCTCCCTCCCTTTCTCCCTCCTCTCTCTCTTTCTCTCTTTTATTCTCTCTCTTTCTTTCTACTTTTCTCACTCGTTCACTCACAGTATTTTATCATTCTTCTACGCTACCTCCATTTTTCTTTCTCTTTCTTCAACCTCTGATTTCATCTCGCGATTTTCGCCCCCCACCCCCACCCCAAAAGATCACATGTTTACCATAGAATATACTTTATTTTATTTTTTTTATCTATGATTTCTGTATATAGATTTTTTTTTTCACAACGAGATTATTTGGCAAAACCGCCCCTCTCGACCACCGGTATCTCATGGGTCCGATTCTCCTTCATTTACTTAATTACTTTGCCTTATCCTTTGAGTTCGATTGTCTGAAAAAAAAGTCCGATAAGAAACCCCGGCGAACACAATGGCTTCCACTCGATTCTGAAATACCGAAATATCCCAAGAATCTCCAGAAAACGTCAAAGAACACTGGTCATATCAAAACACTCGGAATCGTCGACACTTTCTTATCTAGTGGTTCTGATGTAAAGAGCTAGAAAAGACCTCTTTTTTTTCCTTTGAAAAGATTAGAACGCTAAGTGACAAAAAACACATACACGCTAACACATACACACACATGAACACTCATATATATGCATATGAAATTCTGCGCCTCTCTATATGGACGCATACATAGATATTTATAGGATATCTACGAAAAGTACATAAATTCACAATTTGTGAGTCAAATAAATCACTTTTTTTTATCATTTCACCCAAAGAAAGGAAATAAAACCACTAAGATGCAAGAGCTAACTGAGTGTGAGTGAATATGAGAAAAAGGATACATTATTCAGAAGAGAGAACGTTAAAAGAACAAGAATTAAGAAGACTGAAGACAACGATTCACGGTGGGTTTAAATTTTTGAACATCAAAGTTGACAGGAGAACAAGAAGCTGAAAGAGAGTTCCACTTAGATATATTTTAATTATTAATGTTTCGACTATAGAAGCGGTGTCCATGATACACGTGTATATAAATGCTGATACATCTGCATCAGTAATAGTAATGATAAGAGTTTTATGCAGGCATACATTAAACGAAAAGTTACCGTTAAACAGTTTGAAATCTTTCTCTTAATAATGTTTATCGGGAAAATCGGCTTCTGGGGTACACTAGATGTTTTCGCTCTTCCTAGTACCGATGGTGGTAATGATTTATTTCCTAACCTTTTGTTTAATGTAGTGCGCAAAGTGAACATCTTGATTATGTCATTATTTTGCCTTCTATTTCCATCTGCTATCCATTTCAGTTGTTGCTGCTGTTGGAAGTTTTCAAGTGTTGTGATTTTTAGCATTTAGTAAAACATATATTAGCTCTGATGAACGATTATCTTCTGTTAGTGTGGTGTATATATATATATATATATATATATATATATATATATATATATATTTCATGCAAATATATAGGAGAGCATACGTGTGTTTGTATCTATGTGAGTATCTTTTGAATGCCTAAATATGTCTGGGCGTGTAGGTGTGTATGCTTGTCTATGGGAGTGTGTCGCCATTCATATTGTTTTGTGTGCGAATATGTGGATGTGTGTGTATATCTATTAGCGTGAGTATATGCACCTTCTTTTGTGTGTGTGTGTGTGTGCATGTGATGCATGCGCATGGGCGTAGTAGCCTCAAAGTGTGTGTACATGTGGTAATGTACTTTGCTCATCTGTATAAGCATATTTGTTTATATTCATGAGTCTTCTGTCGCACCCGTGTGTATTTTTTGTGTATTTGTGTGCGCGTACACGCACGCGCTGTATCTGTGTGTGTGTGTCCGTATGTGTATGTGCTATTATATTCAAGGCACGGCAGATGAATTTCTGATGAGAACCTTCCAAACAGGATCAACTAAAAGTGCATGACTCCAAAAGAATTCCTTATCACGCACAACCTCATCTCTCTCTCTCTCTCTCTCTCTCACACACACACACACACACACACACACATTCTCTCACTTTCTCTCGATCTACCTATCTATCAATCGCTCCATATATATATATATATATATATATACAAATATAAAAGTGAACATGGAAGTCAACACTTAGAGGTGACAGGCTGTTTCATGCCTGACGATTGCGTCTAGTATGAAACAGCCTGTCGCCTCTAAGTGTTGACTTCAATGTTCACTTTTATATTTACACACGCTATCTCTGATATTGAGCACTTTATCCCATAAATATAGCACACTTAAGACTATATTTCTTCATATATATATATATATATATATATATATATATATATATATATATATTTATAAATGTAAAAGACAATAGGAAAACTTTAATAGTTGCCGACGCGTTTCGTCCGATGTGGACTTATTCAAGGCAAAAACGAAATGAATTTATTAAACAAAGTAACTAATAATAACAAAACAAAATGTCCTTAGCATCTGGAAGAATTTAGAGAACGCTATTTTCATACTGTTAACTGAAATTACGTCATTTACTGTCACGTGGGGTGATATTGACGTAATAATGACGTAATTTCAGTTAACAGTATGAAAATATCGTTCTCTAAATTCTTCCAGATGCTATGGACATTTTGTTTTGTTATTATTAGTTACTTTGTTTAATAAATTCATATTATATTCGGCTTATAACGATCTATCTGTACGTTCGTAAGTTTTCTTCGAGTCAGAATGAATACCAAACAGCAACCTAGGTTCGACGCAAACTAGCAGAAAGTTAGATATGGATATAATTAATCCTATAACTAATTTTAACCCTAATCCTAATGGATATATGGATATAGCTAAACTTAACCATAACCCTAAAGATAGATAGATAGATAGATAGATAGATAGATAGATAGATAGATAGATAGATAGATAGATACGGAAAAGAACTAGATAGATAGATAGATAGATAGATAGATAGATAGATAGATAGATAGATACGGAAAAGAACTAGATAGATAGATAGATAGATAGATAGATAGATAGATAGATAGATAGATAGATAGATAGATAGATAGATAGATAGATGTCCTGCTTCATAAATCAGATCAAATTAGATTCGTCTGTACAGTTCTTACGTTACCTTTTGCTTGAACTACCTTCATAATCAGTTTAGGTTATTTTTTGTTGTTTTTCTTCGTAATTAGAAGCATTACTTTTAAAACCTCTCTAATTGTTTAAAAGTTGATTGAAAAAAATTTTAATTAGCTGCCGTTTCGACTTGAGACGGTCTAAATTTTATTTATTATCTCAAGTATACTGATACAATATATAACTTCTGTATTTCTTAAATATATAAACTCGTTCTTGACGTCACGTCTGACATGTCGATCAACATAAAAGTCAGTAAATTTGAAGACATTGCATTAAATATATGAATATTCTAAGCTTAGTTTCGTCTACCACAAATACAAATATAAGAAAATAGTAACAAATAATGAAGAAATAATAACAAATAATGAAGAAATAATAACAATAATGAGGAAATAATGACAAATAAGGAAATAATAACAAATAATAAAGAAATAATAAATAATGAGGAAATAATAACATAATGAGGAAATAATAGCAAATATAAGGAAATAATAACAAATGTATGGAAATAATAACAAATAATAAGGAAATAATAACAAATAATGAAATAAGAACAAATAGTAACAAAATAATAAGGAAATAAGGAAATGACAAATAAGAAAATAAGAAAATAATAATAAGGAAATAATAATAAATAATGCAGAAATAATAGCATAATGAGGAAGTAATAAGAAATAATAAGGAAATAATAACAAATAAGGAAATAGGAACAAATAGTAACGAAATAATAATGAAATAAGGAAATAATAACAAATAATAATGAAATAATAATAATAATAATGAAGTAATAACAAATATTAAGGAAATAACAATAAATAATAACAAATAATTGAAAATAATAACAAATAATAAGGAAATAAGAAATAATGAGGAAAAAATAACAAATCATAAGGAAATAACAAATATAAGGAAATAACAAATAATAAATAATAACAAATAATGAGGAAATAATAATAATAAAGTAATAACAAATAGTAAGGAAATAACAACAAATAATAAAGAAATAATAACAAATAAGGAAGAAATGATCACATAATTTGGAAAAAATAACAAATAATAAGGAAAAAATAACAAATAATAAGGAAAAAATAACAAATAATAAGGAAAAAATAACAAATAATTGAAAATAATAACAATAAGAAAATAAGAAATAATGACGAAATAATAACAAATCATAAGAAAATATTCACAAATATAAGGAAATAATAACAAATAATGAGGAAATAATAATAATAATAATAATAAAGAAGTAATAACAAATAATAAGGAAATAATGACAAATAATAAAGAAATAAAAACAAATAATAACAAATGCCTGGGTGATGTCCATGCTGTTCTTTAGAATGATCTCTATGATGAGATTATGTTCTGTGAATTCTCTAACTAAAGTAGATTGTTCTGTGTCAAAATTTGGCATTCGAACTCATTTCCTTCGTAATGGTCTGTGAAAGTATTTACAAAGCTTATCTTATTTTAGAAAACCCAGACCGAGTGATAAGAAGACCATGTTGCTTTAATGCTTCAAGTGAACTGCACCTGACCGTCTTGGAAAATAGCATTCGTAATTTTGCTTTTGTATTTATCTATGTCTAAACATCAGCTTTTGGTGTTGATGGTAACTTCATATTTCTCACTACCGTGTATCAGCTTCCCTCTAACATCATATCTCCTGTAAAGACACAAGAGTTAATTAAAACAAACTGGAAATGTCAAAATATTATTTTGCGCCATTATCCCAAATATAGACAGCATTCTAAAACCCGACTGGAATTCAGACCGACGAACTGAGCGTTGGTTCCTGTAGGAAATAAGCAGGGGTAGCTGGGGGAAATCTTTAGCCCCAGAATCACCCACGTTTTACGGAAACGGAAAACTAAACAGAAGACTAACTTTATCTTTTTGATCCCAATCTAAAAAAAAAAAATGTTTATTTAAAACCAAAACAAAAATAAATGATTACAATATGATAATGGATCTAAAAATATTCATCTGGTTCTAAGGGTGCTGGATTAAAAAGTTCCGACCGTATAACAAAAACAAAAAGATAACTATGAAAATAATAAATTGCTTATGCCAATCTTTTATCAAGAATAAAACCCACCCCACATATGGTTGAACTACCAATCTGAATTCCATTTGTTAATCTCGATTATGTAACAAGTCACACAAAGGAAGATAATGCTACAGATTAAGAATGTTTTCTAGTATTTTTTTTCATTGAACCGCGGCCATTTTTTGTTTTCAATTACTGATTTATTGAAATAACTCCTCAAATATGCGGCAGAGTTCTTGAATTCCATGTTAATTGAAAAAAAAAAAAAAACGGTAAAAGTTTCTGTTAGTACCAAAATAAAGAAAAGAGTTTAAGGCCTGTCTATATCTCTGAGATGAGGTATTATGATTACTTGTATTATTTACATTATTCGGACTGTTATCCTCATCTTCATTGCCATATTCACAACGTTTCGGCCTCTATATCTCTGAGATGAGGTATTATGATTACTTGTGTTATTTACATTATTCGGACTGTTATCCTCATCTTCATTGCTATATTCACAACGTTTCGGCCTCTATATCTCTGAGATGAGGTATTATGATTACTTGTATTATTTACATTATTCGGACTCTTATCCTCATCTTCATTGCTATATTCACAACGTTTCGGCCTCTATATCTCTGAGATGAGGTATTATGATTACTTGTATTATTTACATTATTCGGACTCTTATCCTCATCTTCATTGCTATATTCACAACGTTTCGGCCTCTATATCTCTGAGATGAGGTATTATGATTACTTGTATTATTTACATTATTCGGACTCTTATCCTAATCTTCATTGCTATATTCACAACGTTTCGCCCTCTGTATCTCTGAGATGAGGTATTATGATTACTTGTATTATTTACATTATTCGGACTGTTATCCTCATCTTCATTGCTATATTCACAACGTCTCGGCCTCTATATCTCTGAGATGAGGTATTATGATTACTTGTATTATTTACATTATTCGGACTCTTATCCTCATCTTCATTGCTATATTCACAACGTTTCGGCCTCTATATCCCTGAGATGAGGTATTATGATTACTTGTATTATTTACATTATTCGGACTGTTATCCTATCTTCATTGCTATATTCGCAACGTTTCGCCCTCTGTATCTCTGAGATGAGGTATTATGATTACTTGTATTATTTACATTATTCGGACTGTTATCCTCATCTTCATTGCTATATTCACAACGTTTCGCCCTCTGTATCTCTGAGATGAGGTATTATGATTACTTGTATTATTTACATTATTCGGACTGTTATCCTCATCTTCATTGCTATATTCACAACGTCTCGGCCTCTATATCTCTGAGATGAGGTATTATGATTACTTGTATTATTTACATTATTCGGACTGTTATCCTCATCTTCATTGCTATATTCACAACGTTTCGCCCTCTGTATCTCTGAGATGAGGTATTATGATTACTTGTATTATTTACATTATTCGGACTGTTATCCTCATCTTCATTGCCATATTCACAACGTTTCGGCCTCTATATCTCTGAGATGAGGTATTATGATTACGTTTATTTACATTATTCGGACTGTTATCCTCTCTTCATTGCTATCTCTCTATATCTCTGAGATGAGGTATTATGATTACTTGTATTATTTACATTATTCGGACTTTATCCTCATTTCATTGCTCACAACGTTTCGATATCTCTGAGATGAGGTATTATGATTACTTGTATTATTTTTACTTATTCGGACTCTTATCCTCATCTTCATTGCTATATTCACAACGTTTCGGCCTCTATATCTCTGAGATGAGGTATTATGATTACTTGTATTATTTACTTATTCGGACTCTTATCCTAATCTTCATTGCTATTTCACAACGTTTTCTGTATCTCTGAGATGAGGTATTATGATTATCATTATTCATGTTATCCTCATCTTCATTGCTATATTCACAACGTCTCGGCCTCTATATCTCTGAGATGAGGTATTATGATTACTTGTATTATTTACATTATTCGGACTCTTATCCTCATCTTCATTTATATTCACAACGTTATATCCCTGAGATGAGGTATTATGATTACTTGTATTATTTACATTATTCGGACTGTTATCCTATCTTCATTGCTATATTCGCAACGTTTCGCCCTCTGTATCTCTGAGATGAGGTATTATGATTACTTGTATTATTTACATTATTCGGACTGTTATCCTCATCTTCATTGCTATATTCACAACGTTTCGCCCTCTGTATCTCTGAGATGAGGTATTATGATTACTTGTATTATTTACATTATTCGACTGTTATCCTCATCTTCATTGCTATATTCACAACGTCTCGGCCTCTATATCTCTGAGATGAGGTATTATGATTACTTGTATTATTTACATTATTCGGACTGTTATCCTCATCTTCATTGCTATATTCACAACGTTTCGCCCTCTGTATCTCTGAGATGAGGTATTATGATTACTTGTATTATTTACATTATTCGGACTGTTATCCTCATCTTCATTGCCATATTCACAACGTTTCGGCCTCTATATCTCTGAGATGAGGTATTATGATTACTTGTATTATTTACATTATTCGGACTGTTATCCTATCTTCATTGCTATATTCACAACGTCTCGGCCTCTATATCTCTGAGATGAGGTATTATGATTACTTGTATTATTTACATTATTCGGACTCTTATCCTCATCTTCATTGCTATATTCAGAACGTTTCGCCCTCTGCATCTCTGAGATGGGGTATTATGATTACTTGTATTATTTACATTATTCGGACTCTTATCCTCATCTTCATTGCTATATTCACAACGTCTCGGCCTCTATATCTCTGAGATGAGGTATTATGATTACTTGTATTATTTACATTATTCGGACTGTTATCCTCATCTTCATTGCTATATTCAGAACGTTTCGGCCTCTATATCTCTGAGATGAGGTATTATGATTACTTGTATTATTTACATTATTCGGACAGTTATCCTATCTTCATTGCTATATTCACAACGTTTCGGCCTCTATATCCCTGAGATGAGGTATTATGATTACTTGTATTATTTACATTATTCGGAATCTTATCCTCATCTTCATTGCTATATTCACAGCGTCTCGGCCTCTATATCTCTGAGATGTGGTATTATGATTACTTGTATTATTTACATTATTCGGACTGTTTTCCTCATCTTCATTGCCATATTCACAACGTTTCGGCCTCTATATCTCTGAAATGAGGTATTATGATTATTTGTATTGTTTACATTATTCGGACTGTTATCCTCATCTTCATTGCCATATTCACAACCTTTCGGCCGTTTTATGCTTCTGCCTTTCGGTTCGAAATTCCAGTCACCTGAAGAAGGCTGGGGCGTACAACAACCGAAACGTTGTGAATAATGCAATGAAAATGAGGATAACAGTCCGAGTAATGTAAATAACACAAGAGTTTAAGGCATATTTCAACGAATCATTGATTTATTATATTGATATGTAGCCTAATACAGAAGAGATTCCAATGAAGAAGAATGAAGATTATTCATATATTCATCTAAAGGAAATATGAAATATATGTTCCTTATTGATAAAAGTGATATAAAAAAAAACACTTTATAAATGTATTTTTATTGTGTTTATAATGAAATGAATGACGAAAACTTTTGCCATCTTTTATTCGGTATTTTAAACTCGGAGCCAGTTTTCATATCAATAATTTATTGTAAGTTGAAATAATCAGTTTATTACGAATGTACAAGTATAGGGTATCTATTGAGGATCGAACTCCCTTGTCGTGACGATATGCTTCATTAGTTTAGTTCATGGCGAGTTTAATTTAGGATAAGGCTATTGGATATGGCATGCTTCTCGCTGTTCTAACGCTATTTACACGCAAAGTTCTTGGACAAACTACATTCCTTCGTCCTGCCAATTCAAATCCTCACGGCAGGAACACGCCGTGCTACTTACATAGTAGTAAACCACCCACATTCCCTCCGTATTCAATCAGTGAGAAGTAAATTCCACTCGAACAGTCTCTTCCTGCGAACCACTGCCCTGTGGAATCGACTCCCAAGAGGATGTTTTTTCTGATCACTACAATCTTAACCTGTTCATGGCTACGGTTTACACTTACACACGCACAAATTGCCTCCTACTGTAACCCTCTACCTCGGGTGTCCCCTGAGCCTTGTAAAGAGTGAACCTTTGTAAAGGTATGAATGTAAATCTTCTCCCCGAGTTATATGTTAATTATTAAGACTTTATCCCTAAACCATTAATATCTCCAAAATATTCTTCAAATTTAAAAATATTTTTCTGGCTTTAAATAACATACAAAGAGTTAATAAACTGTAAAAAAAAGTAATTAATCAATAACTTCATTAAAAATACATGCTTTTGTGGTGTTTCAGTTATTAATTTACATTTATTAAGTTATGAAGATTTGCATGTTAAGGTATATTGATGCTAACATTTAAAAATTAAAAAGACTATTATGCTTCTTTTTTATTTTAAGAAAAATAAAAATACGACTCTTATATAAACTTATTATGCATTATATGCAGAACATAATGTTAATGAAGAGATATGACAATTATTCAACGAGTTTCATAGTTGTGTATGAGATGGTACAGTACAATCTTTAGTATTTCTTATATATACTACATCATAAATAACGCGGTACGAGGCACCATCAAAGAAGAAACAGGTTCCTTGGAAGACTCCATATCAACAATCAAGAACAGAAAGTTGAAATAATATGGGCACATCATAAGGTGCAAAAATCTGTCCACTAGTATCCTACAATGTACCACCTTAGGCAGAAGAAAAAAGCGACAGAAAGAAAGAGAAAACGGAATGTCAACATCTTACCTGGAAGATCATTCACGAACTCAGATGCTAGCACGTAAAGAAAGCATATGGAAGGAACTAGTCAGGTGCTCACCTGTGTGATGACCTTACGATCAATACTGGCATTATAAGATTGATACAAACAAACCAATCAGCCACTTACATCCCGTCCTGGGTATGACGATAAACTTCATCCATCAGCAAGGCCTCTGATCGGGAAATTTAGAGGAGCGGGGAAAACCACTTCTTAATTGCTGTTGTTCTCAGATCCACTCTGACCCTGGGTGGTAGCACCTGTTAGGGTCCCAACTATGGGCAAATAGTTAACCCCCAAACTGGGGACAAAATTACTACGAAAGTGTGAAATAGATTTTTTTAACCGCAATAAGTTTTTTGAGGTAAAATTATTACCAGCAATACATTTTTGAAGAAAAATAAATCAATAAACCAATAAAAATCTAGTCGGCATTTAATGACCCATGGTGGTGTTGATATGCCGTAAAACAAAACAAACCAAACCGATTAAAAATGGAACTATATATTTTTTAAATCCTTAATTTATCAATGTTAGTCTTAACCATATTTTTCTAGTTATATTAATATGCAGTAATTCTAGTGACAATTGAAAATCGACCCCAACTCCATGCCGAATAGAAAACTTATATCAATAAAAGTTTAAAAAAACGCCATATTTTGTTAAGTTCGTATTGTTATTGGGTTTTTCATTTATGAATTCTAAAATATATTTTTAAAATTGTTATGTGAATATATAGTAATAGTGCAGGGACAAGTTTATTACTTTATAATAATGAAACTGATCACTTACAATCACTATTCTGCTAACAATTTACACCGTCTCATATTAAGGTTATACTCTGCTTTCCTTTGCCTCTTGACTTTCATATGTCCTATAAGCAAGATTTTCTGTGGCTTGCATTGATCTTTCTACAATTGTCAACTCAAAGTTTCGTTCTTGACTGGCTGCTAATCAAGGCCAGAGTGGTCAGTCTACCGTTCCAGTTAACGAATAACATGTTCTGTATCTGTCTATATTTCTGAGATGAAGTATTATGTACACTATTTACATTATTCGGACTATTGTCCTCATCTTTGTTGCCATATTTATTACAACGTTTCGGCCTTTCAGTATCTGTCTATATTTCTGAGATGAAGTATTATGTACACTATTTACATTATTCCGACTATTGTCCTCATCTTTGTTGCCATATTTATTATAACGTTTCGGCCGTTCAGTATCTGTCTATATTTCTGAGATGAGGTATTATGTACACTATTTACATTATTCGGACTATTGTCCTCATCTTTGTCACCATATTTATTACAACGTTTCGGCCCTTCAGTATCTGTCTATATTTCTGAGATGAGGTATTATGTACACTATTTACATTATTCCGACTATTGTCCTCATCTTTGTTGCCATATTTATTACAACGTTTCTGGCTTTCAGTATCTGTCGATATTTCTGAGATGAGGTATTATGTACACTATTTACATTATTCGGACTATTGTCCTCATCTTTGTTGCCATATTTATTATAACGTTTTGGCCCTTCAGTATCTGTCTATATTTCTGAGATGAGGTATTATGTACACTGTTTACATTATTCGGACTATCGTCCTCATCTTTGTTGCCACATTTATCACAGCGTTTCGGCCGTTGTACTCACCGACCTTCTTCAGGTGATTGGAATGTCGAACTGAACCTTTTATTTCGATCGACTTGGGTGTCCTTAAAGACACATGGCACAGCGGATAAAGGCGTTGGTTAGATCCAGTGAAAAGACCCAAAGAGTTGTGAGTTCAATACCTGGTTAAGGCAGTGGAGAGCTTGGAGAGGTGAATTAGCAGGAGATAACTGATAACTGACATCCATTAGAGATGGCACTTGGAACAGTCTACCCCAGTGAGCGAAATAAAGGGTTCAGTTCGATATTCCAACCACCTGAAAAAGGCCAAAACGTTGTGATAAACATAGCAACAAAGATTAGGACAATAGTTCGAATAACGTAAATAGTGTACATAATACCTCATCTCAGAAATATAGACAGATACAGAAATCTTTTTATTCAAAAATTCCCAACCACTTGAAGAAGACCGGGGCGTACAACGGCCGAAACGTTGTGATAAATATGGCAACAAAGATGAGGACAATAGTCCGAATAATGTAAACAGTGTACATAATACCTCATCTCAGAAATATAGGCAGATACAGAAATCTTTTTTATTCAAAAAAAAATCCCAACCACCTGAAGAAGACCGGGGCGTACAACGGCCGAAACGTTGTGATAAATATGGCAACAAAGACGAGGACAATAGTCCGAATAATGTAAACAGTGTACATAATACCTCATCTCAGAAATATAGACAGATACAGAAATCTTTTTATTCAAAAATTCCCAACCACCTGAAGAAGACCGGGGCGTACAACGGCCGAAACGTTGTGATAAATATGGTAACAAAGATGAGGACAATAGTCCGAATAATGTAAATAGTAAACATTTTCTGTTTGTTTTTGTTTTTTTTATACTGTTTCCCTTCACTATGTGAATAATCATAATTCTCCACAGGTGTTGTTTCTTGAATGCGTTAATTGTTATTTTCCTGGGGAAAATAGATTAGTGTTTTTTCGATGCCTTCTACACAGTTTTAAATTCTGCGTTTCCGTTTCCTGAACTATAGCTAAAATATCCTGTCTATCCAGGTATTAATCTATAGCCGATAGTCTTTTATTTTCCTTAAAAAAACGAATGAATTTTAACGTGAAGAAATATTAAGTGTAATTTAATCGGATACAAGACAATGGTACGAATCGAAATCAATATTCAATTGTAATAGTCGACTTCACTGATTTGCAAACCAATGCTCCACGGATGTGCATTCAACACATTATGCAGTCATGCAGGAACAACTGAGAGGAAGGTACTGAAATAATGTTAACAGATATTATCTAGCCACGGATGGTTATAGCTGGTTGCTGGACCTTTACGGACGTGTAATATGAATCTGATTTCAAATAATGATAAAGATCTTTTTTCATCGTTAGTCATCATGACATTAATATATCATTTGGAGTAAAATGATCCAATTTCTGGTATTGGATGTGTTTGTTAGCTTAACGCAACAAAAACAGCACGCCATAGCAAGATTTTTGTTAGCGCAATACGGTTAAAACTCTCCTTGAAAAATAAAGCAGTTTTCTGTCCAATTTACAACTTAATAGTTTATGACTCTGTTCGTGCTTACTGCGGTTATTATGATTTGATTTTTACACACTTGTTTCTAAGAAAAGCTGAAAAAAAACAGAATCAACGCGCGCTATAGTTTTAAGATATGCTGTCACTTAATTCAAAATTGAGAGGGGGAAATGAACGAAAAGATTACTAATAAAATAATGACACCTTTGAAAAATATTTTGTTACATATTTTTATATCGAAATAAAAATATGAAAAATGTATGGATCATTTTCTCACAATTATTCTATGCTTGTATTTTCATTTCTTTATCTCTTTCATCATCATGATTTCCATACTTTACAACAAAAATATAGTTAATTGAATGTATGTTCAAAAATTATTTAATACAATACTCTTGCCTATTAAGGATTCGTCGTTGACTAATGCTCACCCAAGGTAGATGGTTATAAGTGTGTTATGGACGTAAGATGTGGCAATAAGATGTGAATATTATAAGTATATTATAAGCATATAGAGGATAGATAATGACTGATCCTAGATTGAAGAGTTTGCAGTGGCAATTCAAGAAGCAACCAATCGGGATTATTTTACACAAGGTAGCAGTTTTTACAAAAAAATATGTCTGAGTGGAACTTTCTACTTAAAAATCGAATACAATGGGAATCAGTGTGATTCGATTTTGTGAACATAATATAGTGGGTTTTAGTTATCGTAGAATTATCGTAGAATTAAGAATAGATCACATCCGAAAAATAGCTTGCACTGTCGGCTGGGGCTCCAGAAAACGCCGACTGCACCTGTGCAGAGGGATAAGAACCCACTCATGAGGCGTCCCGGATATGACAATAAACTACATCCGGCAAAAAGGCTTCTTATCAGATGGTTTTGAAGTGCGTGGAACCATCTTCTAATTGCTGTTGTTCACAGGTCCACCTTAATCCGGAGTGGTAGCACTTGTTAGGGTCCCAGCTATGGACAAACAGCTAACAACCAAAATGAAAGTGTAAAAATGGGTTTTAATATCAGCAATACATTCTTTGGAAAAAATTATTACCCGCAATAGATTATTACCAACAATACATTTTTGAAAAAAATTACCAGCAATATATTTTTGAAAAAAAAATATTACCAGCAATACATTTTTGTTAAAAAAAAAAAAAAAAAAAAAAAAAAAACATTACTAGCAATAAAAATCTTGTCGACATCAAATAACCTATTTGGGTTGATATGTCATAAAGCAAAACAAAACAAACCGAACAATAGGCTCGCTAGGTTTTGTCTGGAGGAAAGGATTTCAAGATTAAATATAACATCACCACTCACAATGCTGCGTAAACGATTTTACACAATAACAAGACTGAGTGTGGGTTATGATTTTTCAATTCCATATATAATATTGCAGTAATCTTGCATTTTTTTTCTTTGGATTTGTCGCTTCTCAAGTATTACAAGGAACCGGACATTTTCCAGTATCTTTAGTAGTGGGTTGTATATAAGAGTTTCACTTGAGATTTGGGGAGATTTTGAACGTCGATTGGGGTCCAAAACAAGGATTCTAACTGTGAGGGGATTTCCTAGAACTCGTAAAAATCAAGCTTTGGATTGGACATAATGTGCTGAGCTGATCATAGCTTTTTCCAGAGATGTCTTGGAAAAATTGAATAATTGAAGTAGGCTTTTTCAGGCAGTTTGATGTTGAAGAATCCTGGGAAAAGAGCTTCCACAATGTATGATCTAAAGTTATGCCAGTCACCTTGAATAGAAGTAGGCTATTCCAGGCGCTTTGATTTTGAAGACTCCTGCGAAAAGAGCTTCCACAATGTATGATCTAAAGCTAGACCAGTCAGCTTGAACTGAAGCAGGCTGTTCCAGGCGCTTTGATTTTGAAGAATCCTGGAAAAAGTGCTTCCACAATGTATGATCTAAAGCTATCCCCGTCAGCTTGAATTGAAGCAGGCTGTTCCAGGCGCTTTGATTCTGAAGAATCCAGCGAAAAGAGCTTCCACAATGTATGATCTAAAGCTATCCCCGTCAGCTTGAATTGAAGTAGGCTGTTCCAGGCGCTTTGATTTTGAAGACTCCTGCGAAAAGAGCTTCCACAATGTATGATCTAAAGCTATCCCCGTCAGCTTGAATTGAAGCAGGCTGTTCCAGGCGCTTTGATTTTGAAGACTCCTGCGAAAAGAGCTTCCACAATGTATGATCTAAAGCTATCCCCGTCAGCTTGAATTGAAGTAGGCTGTTCCAGGCGCTTTGATTTTGAAGACTCCTGCGAAAAGAGCTTCCACAATGTATGATCTAAAGCTATCCCCGTCAGCTTGAATTGAAGCAGGCTGTTCCAGGCGCTTTGATTTTGAAGACTCCTGCGAAAAGAGCTTCCACAATGTATGATCTAAAGCTATCCCCGTCAGCTTGAATTGAAGCCATTAATGATTGCTAGAATAGCCAAAATACAAAAAGATCTAAGAATGCAAGAAAAACTGCATACAATGCTTAAACGCATTACCTTGCCAGTCGCCTTTAATGAAACATGTATAAAAGACGGATAACTGCCCGAATACACAATATATATAAAAAAAGACGGCCGTTCATATATGTATATATGAGTGCGTGTGTGTGTTACATATAGATCTCTATTCACTCAGTAATGATTCGATTGATTTCTGTCTATTGACAGACCATCTTGATTTTCAATGTATTTGTATAGTTAAATTATTAATTACGCATCTGCAGAATACATATTCTATAAGTTCTATTTTATCAGTAATGCTTAGACACTGACAACCCAGTATGTCTTAAATTTCAATATATTCCTATATTGAAATCATTAGCAATGCATTTGCATTATACATATAATAGCCCTATTCTATCAGTAATGCTTGCCTTCATACCTAACCTCTGACAATCCCTTTCTCCCTCATTTGCAATAAATTCTTATAATAAAATCATGAGCAATACAACAGTGCTATTCTTTACTATATGATCAGAATATAGTTTTAATGTATGCTCTATTTATGGATTATAGTGTTCAATATCAGGGAATAGAGTCTATGTAAATATAAAAGTGGTCATTGGTGTCAACACCTAGATGAGAATGGTCTCTTTCATGCTTAAGTGCAATCACCATGTCCGTTATCTTTTTGCTTGACTTTTTGTATATACTAGTGATACCTTATGTGTAAGCTTATTGTATTATTGTAACGCTTATTTGGTTAAGCAGTAACGGTTATGTTTCATATTATTTCATAATTAGGAGCTATTGAGTGGAAATAATTATGGATCCGGGTGCAGTTTTGTCTCCAGAGAGAATTTACAGTTTTGGATCTACTGTTGTAGGCTGATGCTGTTTGCCTTATTTTCCATAATATTCTTGGTGTAATTTAGTTTGTTGTTTTTAATCTCCCGGATATGTTTAGAAAAAATTTAGCTCTTCGTGTATTTATTATTTGTAAAGGATGTTTAGTGTACGTAGTTTATTTGTCTGCAGAGTCTTTCAATTGCACCTATGATTTTTTTTCTTCGTTATCTACTGATTTTATACTGGCTTGGTATGTTATATTGTTCTGCATGGAATTTCTGTTTAATGGACATTCGTTCTTTGTTCTGCAGTTACACGTGGGGTTGATTTTTGCGGGTGATTTGTTAGTTGTTTTCCTATTGTGCTTTATTTATTATTTGTGTCCTGCAACTGTAACTGATTTTTTTTTCTTTTTTACTGTGTTGCTATTGAATATCTTATGGGGCGTTATTGATGGGTGTAAGTGCTTGTGTATGATTTTAATGAATATATTCCCCACGTTTGTTTTAGCGTTTTTGTTGCACGGTGGGTATAACCGTATATTGGCTTGTTTGTACTGCGTGGTGTGTATGTGAGAGTTACCGGAAATCCACTTTATGGGCTGCTTCATAGTCTTTCTTGATTTCGTTGTAGATGGTTTCACTAGAGGAGTTTTCAGATAGCCTGTGGTTAATTGATTGTGGGATCTGCTTGATTATTAATGGCGGATGGTTGGAAGATGTCTGTATATACAGTGGTTTTCTGTATGGTTGATATGTACTTTTTCTTAAGTTGAAGATGACATCTAGAAAATCTACTTCTTTTAGGTTAGTTTTTATATTTATGCCGAATCCTATATTTTTGAAAATGGTTTTGACGGTTTTTCTGGTTTTATATGTTGCAGTTTATTAAAATTATGAGATCGTCGTCCCTGTATAGGCCTGTATCATTTTTATCGATTATTTTACTTATTTCGAATAGAAAATATATGCTCACAGTTATAGCGTCATCAAAACCCACCGTTGTGACGTCAAAGCTCTCTTCTTTCTTTATCAACCCGAGTTCGTTGTCGAATAGTAGTGATCTAAAGTTTGGGTGATTCTTTTAGCTTCCATATTAATATCATGTTCTTTTGTTTTGTGCTTTTTTATAAGCTTTAGTTATGTTGCCCTTGAGTAATTTGTTTAGTTTTTTTTTTTTTGGGGGTCGTTTAAATTTCTAGTGAATTTTCATATATATATATATATATATATATATATATATAGAGAGAGAGAGAGAGAGAGAGGAAGAGAGAGAACGAGAGAGACCTATTTTGTTAGTAATGCATTAATACCTTACCACTAACCATTCATTTATTTTATTTTCAATTCTATTCTAAAAAATATATAGTAACATTATTTACAATACATCTTACTTATTATAAAACGCAGATTGTGTGTGTGTGTGTGTGTGTGTGTGTGTGTGTGTGTGTGTGTGTGTGTGTGTGTGTGTGTGTGTGTGTGTGTACGTTTATATATTGGATCGGATTTCCTACATTTTTCAAACGATTTCAACAAAACTTCACAGGACTACGTAAAATTACCTTGCAGTGGTTCTTACAGCGCCAGGTTGTTTGTTTGTGTGTGTGTGTGTTCTTTTATAGATGGGATCGGATTTCCTACATTTTTCAACCGATTTCAACAAAACTTCACTTTTTTGGCAGGTAGTGTTTCTTATTGTCTTGCACACTTTTTTCTTTATTTTTACATTCAGAATGCTTTAAAAATTCTATTTATAAGACAATTGTTTATAATAAAATTCTATTCAATCGGTTGACTCATAAACAATGTTTTTGTTTGAGTTTGGGTTTGACCAATTCGTAAAAAAAAAAAAAAACTAATTAAGACATGCGTGTCCGTCAACCTTAAACAATAATCTTTGTCAATTTTATTTTTCAGTCTTTATGAGGGTCGATACTTGATCTATCTCTTACTGTTACATCCCCGGGCAACGCCGGGCTCTACTGCTAGTCAGTTATAAAACACTTAGCAAAGCATTCTTTTTTTACATGTGTTACTGTATTACTAATGCTTATTTTAGTTCCTGACAAATGACACTTTATTTCTTCCTGGTTTTCAACGTATTCCGATTTTGAAATAATTACCTTTTACCTCATTTATATATATATATATATATATATATATATATATATATATATATAATTCCTATTCTATCAGTAATGTTTTTACCTCATATTGTCGAGTGAAACTTGTCAGCTTGGGACACCAGAAACTTAAATCTTACCATTTAGCGAAACTTAACTATGGACACTTAAGTCAAATTTTAATTCAACCAACGCAATGGTTGAATAAAAACGACTGTGAGAGAGGGTGTAAAAAGATTGAATGCACAAAGAAAGAAAGAAAGAAAGAAAGAAAGAAAGAAAGAAAGAAAGAAAGAAAGAAAGAAAATTAAAGGCAAAGAAGTTTATATGGAATAAAATTGCATTAACTAAAAAGCAATATAAAGAAAGTTAAATGCAAAAAAGAAAGAGTGCTAAATAAAAACCAAAATGTAAGGAAAGAAAAAAGTGAGGTGAGTAAAAGCGAAAAAAAGAAAGAAAACAAGAAATAAATCTAAGTAAAAGAAAGAAAAAGAAGCTAAAAGATAAAGAAAGAAAAAAGAAAGATAGAAAGAGAGCCGTTAAGTTAAAACATTGAAAGAAAGAAAGAAAGAAAAAGAAAAATAGATAGATAGATAGATAGAGAGCTAAGTTAAAGCAAAAAAGAATGAAAAAGAGAAAGTTAGCTAGATAAAAGCTAAAGAAAGAAAGATAGAAAGATAGATGTTAAAGTCAACGCAAGAATGAAAGACATAGAGCTAAGTAAAATAGAAAGAAAGAAAGAAAGAAAGAAAGAAAGAAAGAAAGAAAGAAAGAAAGAAAGAAAATGAGTTAATAAAAAAAATGAATGAATGACGGAAAGAAAGAAAATGACTAACTAGAAACAAATCTTTGATTAATCATGAAATAACCTCTGGGCGACTGATGGTTATTTTCATTGTTAAACTTAAAGTTTATCTGGAGTTAAATTGCATTAAGTAAATAGCAATATAAATATTCAAAACATATAAATGTACAAAAGGACTTTGGAAGTTCAATATTTCGTATTTTAAAAAGGCTTGTTTGTATTCACTGAAATGTGTTTGTATCTTAACTAGCAGGTGCTGAGATTGATTGATAGAAAATGAGATTAAAATAGATTGGTGACAATACTTCTGCGATCTGAGATTAAGTCAAAATATATGCGACGGTATATACACAAACACCCGCACACATGCACACACACCAACATATACATTTTATATATAAATATACATAAGTATATATTTTTTTTATTTGTATACACATGTAAAAACATATATGCGTGTATGCACATATATGTGTGTGCTTTTGCGTATGTGCTTTTGCGTGTACGTATATATGAACAAATATTGTTTTAAGGTGTGCTATATTTATGGGATATCAAAGATAGAGCGTATGTAAATATAAATATAAAAGTGAACATTGAAGTCAACACTCAGAGGCGACAGGCTGTTTCATACTGGACGAAATCGTCAGGGGGCCTGACGATTGCGTCCAGCGTGAAACAGCTTGTCGCCTCTGAGTGTTAACTTCAATGTTCACTTTTATATATATATATATATATATATATATATATATATATATATATATATATATATATATATGCATACATACGTACGTATGTATACATATATATATATATATATATATATATATATATATATACACACACACACACACACACACATATATATATATATGTGTGTGTGTGTGTCTGTGTGTGTGTGTGTGTGTGTGTGCTAGTACATGGTGTGTGTATATATTCATACACGTATATATCTATACGCATGTACACAAACACACATGCATACATATATATATATATATATATATATATATATATATATATATATATATATTAAAACCTAAGCCAGACAAACCTACCAAGGTTTCATCTAAGCGGATTGGCAGGGAAGGCTGGCTAAAAATGTAACGAAGGTAGGTTTGTCTGGCTCTCTAGGTTTAACTAGGTCTGCTCTACTTACTGTATTGAGCACTTTATTTAGTTATTTTGATTACTCGTATCGTTTTTTTTTTTTTCTTTGGGCTTTGGACTTGGATGCGAGACGATTATTTTCGGCTGACGTACATGTTCTTGATTCTTTCTTTTTTTTATACCTTTTTTTGCCTTTGTTATTGATTTGATTATTTGCAAATCAAGACACCGAAGGTTTTCCGGACCAGTATAATTTCTTATACTTATAAGATTATTACTAGTATATATATATATATATATATATATATATATAACCTGGAGTAATTTGGGATTCACAATTTTTCATCACTGCGATTGTTTTCGGCGGTTTTTTTTACGTGACGTTTTTGCGACAATCTTTTTAACAATTTTTATAACTTGGAAATACATTTGAGAATAATCGAAATTAATTGCAAAATCCAGCGAAAGTCACGAATGTAATAAAAATAATTGTTCGTACGGAAAGTAAGGACCTACATACATCATATTGTCTTTAAACTAAGTGGCGACAGAATAAT
Source organism: Acanthosepion pharaonis (assembly GCA_903632075.3). Classification (NCBI taxonomy): domain Eukaryota; kingdom Metazoa; phylum Mollusca; class Cephalopoda; order Sepiida; family Sepiidae; genus Acanthosepion; species Acanthosepion pharaonis. Next base: position 927,371 of record CAHIKZ030005358.1, on the reverse strand, counting down.
TATCATTAAACTTTTAAAAGGTAAGCTTAAATATTAATGCAATACTTAAATGCAGTGATCAGTTTAGAGTTCTTTCGTAGTTTATTGTTGCCTATGACATCTACTCCTACCTATTGTGATGAAGACCCAATCAAGAGCCCTCTGCAGGAGCTAGTTTAAATGCCGCCCAATAAAGCGGCTTTTAAGGTAGTAATATAATATTTTGGAGTTAAACTATATAAAAGTAGTTCATGGTATCTGAGTAAATATTAGTCTACCAGACTACATTAGCATACTAATTTTGCATATGAGAACTGGGAGATTTTTTTAACTATTTATAATGAAGAAAAAGTGTAATTATTAGTTGAGTTTTGATCTTAAAAAATCAATGTATAATCGATCTATTTTATTAATATTAACAACTGAACTAAGTGCATTGACAATGAAATAAAATATGTTGAATGATATCTGTTGATTAAATTCTTTTCCATCATTAGGAAGCGAACTTATTGTTGTACCAACGTATATGTGTATATGAGTGAACATCGAAATACATATATTTATTTTATTTTTAATTGAAGAAAATCTGAATTTTCTCTGAATGTATAAAACACTAATTCCTGTTGTTATTTCTGAAATGGCATTATCAACTCCAGTAACAATTTTTTAAATATGGTGAGAGAACATCAAATGATTAACTATTATTTCAACGCTGTGTGTAATGTCAATCGAATATTAATCTTTATTGAAGCTCTACTTATCCATCAAAAATGTATACGAATTATTTTCCGATTCTTTTGTGAACCGCCTGGAGGCCTTCAATGAATCTTGCTTTTACGCTCACATGTGGTTTGACAAAAGGATGCTGTGGATACCATGGACTGAACATGTTAGCAACGACGAAGATTTAGAGAAAAATTAAACAAAAATTGATACTCAATATATCATTAAGTATGCATAAGCAATGTAACCTCACAGATCCTTTGTACTGAAAGCAGTGTTTTTTGTTTGTTTTTTCTCAATGAGTGGCCTAAAAATTTGACTCTATTCTGCACTAAGGTATTTTCTCAAATATAGAACCAGCACAAGAATTATTAATGAGCTAGACCTAGAGACCATTAATACTGAAATTAATTTCATTAAATTGCTGTACCTCGACAGGAAACTATAATTATGAATGCAGTATAGCGAAATATTAGAGCTGGTGTGAGTTCCATACACACTGTGTAGCTTATACCAAAGACATCTTGGTAAATAAAACAACACAAATATTTTTTTTTCAAATCGTCATCGTAAATATTTTTAAGTTTTATACATTGATTACCCATTACAACTGCCTTTTTTTCCTACTCGACGGATCTTAGAAAATATTTCGAATATCTTATTGTGAAATTTTTTTTAACAAGCTTATTTCAGGGAAAAATATTCCAACATTCAATGGATGCCCATATACATGACATTGTTCCTCACCGTAAAAATAAATGGATGACATATCGCATAAGCAATTACGACTCTAATAAATTGGATCCACAGTTCGTTTCTCATTGTTCTGACATTGTTCTACAGAATCTGAGCTTTGTTAATACCTATTTAAGGTGCTCTGCTCAAGGGACCTAGCTTATTATTTATTATAATCGAATTACCCACGCCTTGATGCGTGTCACGCATTATTTTATGTAATTCTGTGAGAAAATGATATACTGATTTTAAATCATTCTTATAATTTGTGGAAAGAAATGATGCATTTCAATATTACTCAATGATCTTGCTGATGTGACCTTCATCTTCTGGCTTTCTCCTTCTATATTTTGGATAGGAGTTATTCCCTTGTTCAAAATTAATTTAAATCAAATGGAAAAAAAATCAGTGGTGGGTGTGAAAAAACAACTTTATCTGATCCATGTGATATGTATTAGATGCAATACTTGATTGAATAAATTGATGAACAGATTTCAACATTGATATGGCAGTTGAATTGTCGCAACAAATATGTATTGTAAGTCACTGCCCACTGATTGGTGATTTCTTGTTAAACTTGACGTCCATATTGTCTCATTTTGATCTTGCCGATTTGACCTCCATCTTATGGTTTTTTCCTTTTATATTTTGGATAATCACTTGTTCAAATTTAAATTTAATTTAAATCAAAAGGGAAAAATTCATTGGGGGTTGTGGTTCCCAGGGACCCTCTTTGATCAAATTGAAATATACTTACCGAAGTACCCTAGGAGTCATTTCCTTCTTCAAATTTAAATTTTATTTATATCAAAGGGAAAATCAGTGGGGGTGCCAATCGGGGACCCACTTGTTCAAAATGAAATATACTTATCCTAGTACCCTGGGTAACGTAGTTTCAGAATATATATGGTTATGGTGGTCTATCTCCAAAACCCTAGGGGGAGTTCGATAACAAAAAAAACAGACAGAGGCTAAAACTTTATATAGAGAGATTTCGCCATTTTATACTGAAATGTGACAACAAAAATGTTTAATATTTCCATTCAACATCTGTCTATATTTCTGAGATGGGATATTGTAATTATTTACATCCTTCTGACTGTTGTCTTCATTTTTATTGTCATATTCATGACGTTTCGGCCTTCTTCAGGTGATATACGTTGGGATTTCCAATCTAATCTTTCTTAAATATTTGGACTAAATAAAGGTTTCGGTTCGAAATTTCAACTAATATCACCTGATGAAGGCCAAAGCGGACAACGAATGAAACGTTGTGAATATGGCAATAAAGATGAAGACAACAGTGTAACAGCAATAGTGTAAATATTTCTATTCGAGTATTCAATTCAATAAATTAATACAACTCATTGTATTAATTATATTAACTGGAGAACATTTTTCACGCTTGAAGTTGACAGTGGTTTCTTAGCTTCCACATCGGGAAGCGATTCCATCCCAGCAAAATTCCTATCCATATATGCTTCCATTGTTTTAGATTGAGATTTTGTTTTAAAAGTTAACATGTGTACAAACCGAAGCAGATCGTCGATGGTCGTTATCATGCTGTCATCATTGTTTCCGGTCCGGAGAGTTTTACGATTCAATTGTTTTGGTATAAATGGCAAAAATAAAATAATGGTTTCCAAAGATCATGATGTGATATGGTTCTGAGACCCTTCCATCGATTAATGTTAGAGTGCTGACCTCAAAGACTATTCTTAGTAAACTCTTTCCTTTTGAACGATCAGCAAATGACCTATAACATTGTCAAACAAATATCCGTATAATTTTGTCTTTATCGCTTTAATGTATTTTCATCATTATATAGCTTCCTTTTTTATACTTTTAATACTCTTAAATAATATAATAGTTATATTACTATTAAATATTTATGAAGTATTTGAATATTATTAAAAACTGATTATAGATTTATTTAAATTTTATGAATCTGCAATGTCATCTCGGCTACAGCCACTTTCACCTATATACATATATATATATATATATATATATATATATATATATATATATATATTATAAATTAATTGATTTAAAATATTTTTTTCGCTACACAGTTCTAACTATATTAATGCTCTGTAAACTTGCATTGAGCACTATTTTGTAAAATAAAAACATCTATAAGAAGACTGGATTATATATCTTACTGTTCTTTCTTTTTATTTATATCTATATCTATATATATATATATATATATATATATATATATAATTTATTTCCCAAGGTATTTGGTTTATATATATATATATATATATATATATATATATATATATATATATATATATATATATATATATTATATTATATTAAATTATATATAAATATATATATGTATATGTATAAGTATATATATATATATATATATATATATATATATATATATATATATTTATAGGTACGATGGAAGAACTCTTCCTTTTCCCTCACCATGTGAAATATCTTATTAGTGGCGCTTTCATAGTTTATTTAAGCAGACATGAACCATCCACAAGTAACTGCCCTGACGAGACCGTAAGGTCGAAACCCGGGTAGTGCGTTGGACGTGAATTTTTCCTAACCTTATATTCTATTAGCAGCTCTACAAATTCATTTTTTCTGAAATGGGTATTGAACAATTAAAAAAAATATATATATCGAAGCTTTGGCCTGACTCTAGTCTTGCCTACTATCTTACTTTTAGTATTATATATATATATATATATATATATATATATATATATATATATATATATATATATATGTGTGTGTGTGTGTGTGTGTGTGTGTGTGTTTACATATATGTATATATAAAAGTGGACAACACCGACTATCCAGAGTCTGTCTATTTTATGCTTGAATGCAATCTCCATGACCTGTCGTCACTGGATATTAACCTCATTGTCCATTTTATATTTTATATTTACACAAGGTCTATCCCCGATATATATATATATATATATATATATATATATATATATATATATATACTTTCCACAAAAAATGCAGATTAAAGAAATGTATTTTCATAAACTTAATAAATAGTGAATAAATAAAATGCTGATATTTGATATTATTGTTACATATATATGAGGCCCAAAGTTTTTTTTTTGTTTTCTTTTTAATTTCTGTTTCATATCAATAATTCACTATTGTTTGTTACGTTTTTTTCTGTGTTGATATCAAATGATAATCGTCTCCGAAAACATTTGAAATTTTCTCGCTTAATTACCTTTTCTTTCGTTAAGTGATATCAATACTTTGTACGTTATTAATAAGGTAAGTGTTAGGGAGAGCAGAAGAATTTTGCTTATGTATAATATAATTGAAACGAATCATTGTTACATACATGCAAAATAATGACTAGCCTAGGACTGTTATGATAGCTTTATAAACGATAACTCTATTATCAGCAGAGACCGTAACATCATTATTAGCTTGAAAGATACTGTAATTATAATTAATCATGTTATCATTATTATAATCCTTCATTTCTAATGTAGCAGCAGTTGACGCATGGTTAATGCTGAAAGACTATTGTAAGATAGATAGATAGATAGATAGATAGATAGATAGATAGATAATGACCAAACTGAGATAGATAGATAGATAGATAGATAGATGTGAACAGACCGTGATAGATAGATAGATAGATAGATAGATAGATAGATAGATAGATAGATAGATAGATAGATAGATAGATAGATAGATAGTTTTGAACAGAATAAGATAGATAGATAGATAGATAGATAGATAGATAGATAGATAGATAGATAGATAGATAGATAGATAGATATTAATAGGCTTATATAATTGTAGTAGTAGTTGTGTTTCAGAGAGGAATTTTCGAATGGAAAATGATTATGAATAATATCATTATTTATGTAAACAATTATTTCCTTATGACTAAAACAATTACTTTTAGCCATAATTGTATCATTATTAACATTACAAGTAACTTACCGATAAGTAGTTCACAATTATCAAAGGGAAAACTAATAAAGATATCACAAGATAGTGAATAATCGTCTTAATGAAGTGTTTTCTGTGAATTTTATTACGCAAAATTATCTTGATATGCCATCACACAATAAATCTAAATATATGTTGTTCATCACATACTGATCAGTTAATGAATATATCTTTTAATAAAAATTTTAATGAATAAATATTTAAATATGCCTATTTATATTTATACAAGTTGCGTTCAAAAAGTATACAAGCTTAATATTTCCCGACAAAATTAATATCGTTTGGGCAAAATCCTTTGAACGGAAGGTGATGTCACCCTTTCTGTACATGCGTGAAAATCTTTGCACCTGTAGGCTGCATCAGTTTCCGGCTGTTACAACTCGTTTACAGAAGCCTAGTGCGCACTTGTCAGATTTTTGTTTACATACAAGATTGCTAAACGCATCAAGTAGAGAAATTGCATCAAGTTTTGCCAAAAGATGGGTGATATCCACGCTCAAAGAATCAAAAAAAACTCAGCAGGCTTTTGGTGATGGTGCCATCAGATCAAGGAGTGATACAATCGCTTCAAACATGGCCGCACCTAAATGAAGAATGCAGCCCGCTCATTAAGGCCATCCACAAGCTGTAATGGGAATAAGCACAGGAGAAGTTAATTTCATTTTAACGGAGGATTTATATATTTCTGCTTTTCTTCTTTCTTTTTCTTTACATGTCTGTATGTTTTACTTAACTGAAAATTGATCAAGTCAGCTTGGGCTTAATTATATTAATTAATTTATTGATTTTATATGCAAAAACTTGACGATCGAACTCACTACACTAGTGATGATCGAACTCACTACTCACGACACTAGTAATGGTCACCCAAACTAACGCTGCTAATCATTATCCTATGCTAAAGTACCTGGAAATGATTTTACTATGAAACTGTACTGCAAATTATTTTACTATGAAACTGTACTGAAAATTATTTTACTATGAAAATGCATTATGAATTATTTTAATATTAAAATACATTTCCAATGATTTTACTAGGAAAATGTGTTGCCAATAATTTCACTATGAAAATGTATTACCAATGATTTCACTATGAAAGTGTATTTCCAATGATTTTACTATGAAAATGTATTACCAATGATTTCACTATGAAAATGTGTTGCCAATAATTTCACTATGAAAATGTATTACCAATGATTTCACTATGAAAATGTGTTGCCAATGATTTCACTATGAAAATGTATTGCCAATAATTTTACTATGAAAATGCATTGTCAATAATATGAAACTAATATTGCCAAGGATTTTGCTATGAAAGTGCATTGCTATTTATTAATGAACTAGCAGCATGGCCCGGCGTTGCCCGTGCTTGATTCAAAAATCGTACGACTCATACAGCAATCACTATCACTTATTTTTGCCCTTCCTTGCCTTTAAAGGAGTGCCCTTTGCCGTGCTGATGTTGCTACATGCCTTACTTCTTGCCTATCTAACACTGTGAATTTTTTCTAAGCTCTATACTAAACATTAAATCTGTTACGAAAAAAGAACTAAACAAAATGAACACAAAACGATCAGCTTTAAAAAAGGATCCGTAACTAGAAGAACCGAATGAAAAAAGAATGTTAACAACAAATACTTTTTCACACCCAACCCAGTTCTGCGGAATCAGAATCAACGTTGAGTTTAAGCAAGTGAATGAGCCAATTGGAGTAAAGTGCCATGCAGATTTAAATTTTCCCCACTTGTGACGAATGCAGCTATCGATTTTTTTTGCATGCTAGCATGCTCGTTAACATTCGTGTCAGTCAGCTGTTGGCTCTCAAGCTGGCCAATAGTCTCTTCCTGCCTATTCGTTGGCAGCAGCTATTGGCTCTCACTCTGGCCAGTACAAAATGGCCGCAAACTACATAAAAACTGCCGTAGAAGCATGAAAAAATCGATTATTTCCACTATCGATGGGAGTTGGGAAATGCAAAGTCGGTCTTGGCCTTTCTGCTAACTTGGAGCATGTGCATATAAATTTTGGTGCAAATCCGTCGAAAATTGTGACCGTACATTCGTCACACACACACACACACACACACACACACACACACACACACACACACACACACACACACACATCCTGCCTTTTATAGATATAGATTATGCATGGAGCGCGCACTGAGGACTGAACTACACTAGCAATGATCAATACAGGCTATCCCTCCAGATACCATACCCCATACCAATCATTGTTGCTTTATTCAATGTCAAATTTTGTATAGTATATCTAGTTAAAATCCGACATGTATTTTATTCTTCTTTAAATGCCATCAGGACGTAAGCGATCTTTAAATGCCATCAGGACGTAAGCGATCATGACTGTCTATAGATTTATTTCCTATGTTATCTATACGTTGTCAATTTTTTTTTTTTATCGGACGAAAGTGAAGTGGCATCCCGAATCCTTTTTCACGGTTTCGAATTTAAAGTCATCTTTCTCCTAGACTGAGATGTCAATCACGGTTAAAGATCCTAATTTAACCTGCTATTTAATTTATAGGGTGCTGGGGTAGGGCAGGTTGATTTTGGAACCGTGGCAGTGCACTCAAATCATTAAAATGATTATTACATGTCATTACAAAATAGGATGTAAATTTAACCACAGGTGATAAATCCTTCATAGCAGCAAGTATCAAAAAACGAACTTTTTTTTTTCAAAAGATGCATTTTTTTATCATAACTATGATGCCACAAAACTTAATCTTAAAAAAAAAAAACTGAAAACAGAATGAAACTTACACCGTTTATATTGTTCGGACTCATCGTTATTGTCACATCCACAGTGTTTCGGCCGTTATACAATCCGGTTTTCTTCAGGTCATATTTATTTGAATTTCGAACTGAACCCATAATAGTCAATCTGTATGTTGACATTTCTGAAGATTTGTTCGATGACGTTTGTGTAGACGTTCTTCCCATGTTTATTTCCTGAAATTGGCTGACATATAATGGGTCGCTCAGTAAAGTCACAGAAAACAGGCTCCATTTCCTACAGAAACGCCAACTTACAGATTGACTATTCTAGATTCGGTGCGAATCGCTGTGAATATGACAATAAACATGAGGTCAACGGTCCAAACAATGTAAATAATGTAAATAGTTACAATACCTCATCTCAGAAATAGAAAAAAATCCTGAAGAAGGTCGGAGCGTACAATGGCAGAAACGTCATCAATAAGACAATAAGGATGAGGGCAACAGTCTGAACAATGTAAATAATGTAAATAGTTACAATACCTCATCTCAGAAATAGAAAAAAATCCTGAAGAAGGTCGGAGCGTACAACGGCTGAAACGTCGTGAATATGACAATAAAGATGAGGGCAACAATCCGAACAATGTAAATAGTGTAAATAGTTACAATACTTCATTTCAGAAATAGAAAAAATCCTGAAGAAGCTTGGAGCGTACAATGGCAGAAACGTCATCAATGAGACGATAAGGATGAGGGCAACAACCCGAACAATGTAAATAGTGTAAATAGTTACAGTATTTCATCTCTGAAATAGAAAAAAATCCTGAAGAAGGTCGGGGCGTACAAGGGCAGAAACGTCATCAATAAGACAATAAAGATGATGGCAACAATCCGAACAATGTAAATAGTGTAGTTACAAACAGTTATAGAAATATAGACAGATGTAGTATGGAATTTGGCATACATAACTTTGCAATGTTAATTATGCACAGAAGACCTGTGATAACGAATGGAATTGACATACCAAATAAAAAGAAAATAGGAGCATTAACAGTGGATCGGTATAAATAACTCGAACGTGACTCAATAAAGCAAGAAGAAATAAGTTAATAAATAGGCCTTAGGATGACGGTGAAAAATACATGAAGCCAAACAAAATTGCAGAAACCATGTAAAATGAATAAACAGCTGGACAGTATCGATTGTCGAATACATAGGACAATTCCTCAGCAAAACTAAAGAAAAACACAAATCAATGAATCAACAGACCAGGAAACTCGTAACCATGAACAAATCTTTACATCCGGAAGACTCGACACAGACAGATAATAATAAAGGAAGTTGGTAGAGGACACATTAGCATCAAAGACTGTGGAAAATGGAACTGCATATGCATAGCAATGCATCGATAATATTTTAACAATTCCCCAAAGAGTCCAACAAGAAATTTTTGAAAAATAATCGACAAAGAAGAATACAAGGAAAGAAAAATTGGAAAATGGAATGTTCCACGAAGAATTTAAAACGAAGATAGAGATTATTGCAAATGAGAAATCATCGATCTGGCTTCTCTAAAAAAAACATAAATGCAATCCCACATCATCACAGTTCAGCATAATTGCATCAAGACTATACAAGGGAGAAGGTTTACAAAAGGACCCCCAAAATCGTAGACGCCACACCCGGGGAGAAAGAAATAAGCCAGTAAACTACGTAATCCAAGAATATAGAAAATTGAACGGAAAACAACATAAACCAAAACTGCAAGAAATTGGTAGGAACACCGCCCAGACCCGGTTACCGACATAAATCCTGCAACAATTTTATAGGACTTTACAATAAACACAGACAAAATAATCAAAGCTAATTGTCCAGACATAGTAATCAAAGGCCACAAAAACAGAATTTCCTTTCTTATTGATGTGACAGTTCCTGCAGACTGTATTGTATCTTTGAAGATCTTCAAAATAATATCAAAATAATATCAAAATAATAACTTGAAGTGGAAACCTCTAAATTGTGGCACATGAAGATATCAATAATTTTAGTTGTAGTTGGAGCCCTCGGTTTATTTGGAAAAGTTTCCTCTGGGCCCATGTCTTAAAGATATACAAAAATTATACTCACAAGTACAGATCACACCTTTAACTAAAGCTTATCAAATGCTAAGCATAATAGATACAACTAAATCTATACCATTTACACAATAATGGTTCATTCCTAAAAAGTCTGACAAAATGTGACATAATTTATCTCAGAATCGCAACAAATTCTGATATGAAATAAGTTATATGACCTGAATGAAGAATACAAAAAGAATCGAAAGTCAAAACACACAAATACCTTTATGATAAAATGAAATTCCACTACTACTACGTCTCGCAAAATTTCCAACACGCTGGATATATTTATCAAAATTCAAGCTATCAGCAAATGAGATATCTAAGAGTTTGAGCTGGATTTTTGCTCAGGTACTAGAAAAACTTTGACAAAAATAAATTAACAGGGTATATTTCACTTTATCCTTCACTACAAACTAAAGGACTATTTTTCGAAAGACATAATGGCGAAAATTATAAAATTATTACAATCGATAACAATGAAGATTGTGGTCGAATATGACATTAATTTGGTTAATAAAAATCCATCCCGATATCCAGAGTAAAATTCGTGGGGGACATTCACATTCAAACAATAACAAAACCCCGGAATTACCTTACCACTTCGCAATGTAACGCACTACGCCGTCTCGTTACTGAAACGGGATCCATAATATTGCGTTCCGAACAACAACAACAACAACAACTCTGTTTTTTACGCCCTTCCAAATATATACAAAAAGTTTTTTTTTTAAATTTCCTCCACTCTCCCTCTCTGATTTGTAGTGGATATGACTGTTGCACTGCAAACATCTCTGGCTAGATGGCTTTCTACTTTCCATGATAAAATGGCCTTATTCTTACGTTCGCGACACATTTGAATTTATCTCTACAATCTGAAGCCCCCGCTGTTTGTCTCAAGGTCCTTGAAAAAATGCAGAGATGAATATGCAATGTGATCGGTCTTGATCTGGCATCTCGTCTACAGTCACTTTCTCACAGACGTGCCGTCGCTTCCCTCTGTCTTTTCTACAAATATTTTCACGGTAACTGCTCCAACGAGCTACTTTCACTGGTTCCCAAACTGCATGAATTTAAGCGTGCTACTAGGTTGGCATCTCAGTCCCACCCTTTCACTGTCGAAACAGTTAAACGCCTTCTACTCCAATAACTTCATGTCTCGCACTTCTCATGTGTGGAACTCCCTTCCTTTAGTTGTTTCCCTGATAGCTATAATTTTCAATTATTCAAATGTAATGTCAATCGACATCTTCAGATGCCTTGATTTAATTCCCCGTCATTCTCTTCATCCTCTACTCTATCACGCATCTTTGCTCTTGCTCCTACTCTATGTAACCCCTTGCATGCTAGTGGCACTCCCGCTTTGCTTGGGGTGTAATGCTTGAAAAAATAAGTAAGTAAATAAATAAATTCTCAGAACGAAAAATGATTTTCATGAATGCTTTTTAGTCACAATGGATGTTCCGTTCATTTATCCTAACATTGATCGTAATGAACAGATTAAGGCATGTAAGCAAAGCATTTGAGAAATGTAAAACAAAACTATTCCGACAGATTTTTTTGGGAATTCTATGGTTCGTTTTGGAATGCAACACAATGAAATATGGACATTTTTTTTACTACCAAACAGAGGGATGTGTAATGGGAACCCTAATGGACCCTACTTTTGAGAATACTTTAGTGACAAACTTTGCAGAGACACAACTTGCAGATTTCAAATCACAGCACGGCCATGGACCAATACATTGGCTACGATGTACTAGTTATGTTTCCTTCAGCTTGGAAGGTACACCAAAAAAAAATTTTACTACATTCTTTATAATTTTGCAACACTTTTGCGCAAAAACAATTTTCAATCGAAACATAAAATTCCCATTCAGTTTTTCAAAAAATGCTATTGAACGTTTAGACACTAGATTAAAGCTCTCAGGGTTTTGTCTATTGACTGAGCTATTTTGCAAGCCTACCTCATCACATTAATGTTCACTACCGTTCTAACCATCCTTATCGCAGAATAAAATTAAACACGATGCCCCAATTTTTGCACATAATATTGATTCACACTGGCATAAAAGATTATTGGAAGCATCTCAATGATTTCATTCGATATTACGTTCAACGCAGCTATTAAATGTCGCGAATGAAATAAATTGTCAATGGAATAGCTAAAAAAAAGATTGTCATAATTTTACCCCAGATCAAAACACCGCTACGAACATATTTCGCAAAAATATCTTCATTTTAAGGAGATCCATCCCAACCTAAAATGAAAAAAAAATATCAGACAAGTTTTAACGGATACGAATAAACAGATTGAAAACTCTATTGGAGTTTCCGATCGTTGTGCTCCAAAGCAAAACGGTCACAGAAGGGGAACAGTTCGTAAAGAAACCATATGAGTCAAGTCAGTTTTATCACAAATTCCAAGAGAAACACTGCGATTTCTTCAGAAAGTAGAAATTGTGCTAATTCCAATTTGATATACGCCACTGGTCCAAACAGGACTTGATTTATGAGGGTTGCACAACTGAAAAATTAAACAAAAAATTTGATACCACAAATTTGATTGTCGACACAACAATCAATAGAACTTGTAGAATATTTTATCACAAACAATCGCAACTCCGACGAACACATCCTCAAAAAATATACAAAATTCTCCAAATTTTCAACTCTTAAAACGTGTGAAGTAAATTACATATGCAAATTAATAAAGCCTCTCCCCGGAAGAATGACTAAAATGACAGAAGAGTTTCATAAGAATTACACTAAACTGTTTAATTAATCGCTCTTACTAATTAATCAACTGACGGAAAAAATTAAATGAGCACGCCCCCGTCGTGCTAGTCGCGTTTTACTTGCGTTTTATGCTAGCCGCATTTCACGTGCTCAGTCACGTTAAGTGCCTGTACAACTCAAAACAAGCAGCGTTTAGAGAAAAATTTGTTTATGTACTTGTATGTATTCTCGTTTATATATATATATATATATATAAATTTTTCGTTAGGCGATACCATTCGTAACACGTATGGGTCTTCGATTGCGGATCACTTTATAAAGAATCCCACTTGTGCGATGGATTTTAGTGTGAACTGGTTTTCCGTTTTGGCCAGAGCACACTCATTATTCCATCTTAAGATGTTGGTGACGCTGTACATCAGGTCCAGGCGACCTGCTCTTTGTAAACAAAGAGATTGTTTGCTTGGACTTGCTGTGCTGCGCTTCTAGCATCTTTGTTGGTATAATTTTTATAATTATATATTTTTTCTCTCTGTCCATTCATTCATCCATGATAGACTTTTTTTTTCTCTTCATAATTTGTGTTCCCCCTTAACATTTCTGATGAGAGGGGACGAAACCTGTCGACTGGTGTGTGTTTTTGTTTATATTTTAAATCTATCATGGCCTATAATATAATATAATATATATATACACACAATTTTATGTACAGACAGATTGATGGGGTTGCTATGGACTCATCTTTGGGCCCCGCTTTGGCCAACATTTTTGTGGGCTTTTATGAGTCGTCCCTCCTCACTTATGACAATGCACCATTTATGTACCGTCGGTATGTGGACGATACATTTTGTCTTTTTAATAGTGAAGTGGAAGCTGATTCCTTTCTCACAGTTATGAACCAACTTCATCCATCTTTGAAATATATATATATATATATATATATATATATATATATATATATATATATATATAAGTTGAAGACAGATATGCTGTAAAAATATTGTTAAACAATGTTAAAAACTACTGTGCTTTTATTTTCTTTTTTCTTTTCTGGAAATCGCGCTCTTCTGGAAGTTTTGCAAAATATTGTTACGTCAATCATTTTGTTTAATAATAATAATAATAATAATAATAATAATTGCTGACAATAATACATCGACTTGGATACATGATATTAAGGCAAACTTACAGCACATGGCACAAAGATATTAATATAATCTTGATCGTATAAGGACTATGCCAAACTGGATAGCCACCGCCCCCCCCCCCGGATGGAATTCGGGGATTTGGGCGGAAGCGGTTTGCCAGCCTGCATGACAGAATTGTACAAGAATTAAATGAGTGTGTGAGGGGAGAACAGCCACTCATTAAAGTGGATAAGATCAAAAGCTCTCATGTTAGTAATTATCGCACCATTTTATACATGAATTTGCTATGGAAACTATTAACTGATATGATATCAGAGAAGACTTAGGAACATCTCTTGAGAAACAGTTTATTACAAGAAAAAAAAGGATGCCATAAACAGATCTCTAGGCATTAAAGATCAACTTGTCATTGATAAAGCTATGCTCCGAAACTGCAAGCGACAGCGAACAAACGGGTTTATGGTTTGGATTGATTTTAAGAAAGCTTAATCTATGTTTCCCATTCCTGGGCACTGAAGTGCTTACAGATGTTCGGTGTAGCTAAAAATAACATTAGCCTTATGCAAACCAGAATATACGAAGAGGAATCTTTACTCTTCGGGTTTCTTTTGATCAATAGTTTTAGAGAAAGTAAACATCGGATATATCTTGGATAAGGACAAATCGAGGACAAGCTCCTTTTTATGATCTCAAACTCTTTACAAAGTGTGGGAGTCATATTGACTCAGTAGTGCAAACAGTAAATATTTACTGCAAGGACGTTGGCATGAAGTTTGGAATATTGTAATGCGCTGTACTGACGATTAAATGAATGAATGACCAACAGGAGATAACCTCTCTGACCCAGAGGAAACTGGTCACAAATACCTTGGTATCGTTAAATTGGATGACATCCTTGGGAGACAGATGTAAGAACTGATTGCAGAGACATAAATGAAATGGTTACGGCTTCTTCTTAAGTCTAAGTTGAATGCTCGTAATTTTATAATCGCAGTTAATAGAAGGGCTGTATCTGTGTTAAGTGGACAATGGAGGAGCTTCAAACTCTGGAGAGAAAGAACTAAACACGGCTTATTAAGAATGCAGTCCTGCACCAAAAGTCAAATGTGATAAGACATACTACAAAAGAATGTTGTAGAGGACTTATCAGCATTGAAGAGTGACTGCTTATGGTGACCATGACATCAAGACCAAAGAAATTGGAAAGCTCGAAAATTGACCTCCGGAATTACTATTGTGTCCAGTTACCACTGAGACGTGGAGGCGTCTATACCAGCAAATTCAAATACCTATATTAAGATAACCGAAATAAAGCCTAGTGTAACATCGCTTCAGAAGTTTGCGTTCCTTGACACTACAAATATTCTAAGACTTGATGAAGAATACTCATAATGCAATATCTCTGGTTGAAAACGAAGATCCGTTCGAAAAAAAAGAAAGTAATAATAATAATAATAATAAGCTGCAAAGTACATAAAAAAGAAAGCGAAAACAAATGCAACCTACCAGATACAGAAACAATGGCAAGATAAACCGTTTCAAGGTCAATAACTCTGCTCGTACCAAACAAGCTGCTGTAGACATGCCCCGTACCCTTCAGTGGTTACGTAGTGCAGGGTTAAAAGCTAAAACGGAAGGTTTTATCCTTGCTGCACAGGATCAGTGCTTGTTAACCAGAAATTATCAAGCACATATACTAAAATATAGTGTTAGCCCAAAATGCAGGTTCTGTGATAAATATGCAGAAACGATTGATCATCTTGTATCAGGTTGCACAGTGTTGGCACCCACTGAATATAAAACCTAGCATGACAGGCCAATATCTGCACTGGAAAATTTGCAACTTCTACGCGAAGGAATCTGTAAAAGTGGTATGAACACCACCCAGACCCGGTTACGGAGATTGGACCTGTTAAAATTTTATGGGACCACACAATATACACAGACAAAACAACCAAAGCTAATCGCCCAGACATTGTTATTAGAGATTGCACACAAAAAGGTGCCTCCTTATTGATATGGCAGTCCCTGCAGACTGCAATATATCTTTGAAGATATTCAAAAAGCTATCATAATATAAGGAACTTGAAATCGAAATCGCAAAAATGTGGCACATGGGAACATCAACAATCCCTGTTGTAGTTGGAGCCCTCGGATTGGTTGGAAAAGATTCCAGTAGACTAATTGAAGGGATTCCTGGAAGCCCATTCCTTAAAGGAATACAAAAAAATTGTTCTCACGAGTGCAGCTCACGCCTTACGAAGGGCTTTGTCTATTTTTTTTCTTTACAGTGAAAAATGTCATGATGCCATTTCTAACCTTAGGTCCCTGGGCAGGACCCGGAAAGTAATGAGTACACATCAGAAATCAAAGGAAATAATAATAATAATAATAATAATAATAATAATGATGATGTGTTAACCTGAAATGCAGATTCTGTGATAAATATCCAGAAACAACTGACCATCTTGCATCAGGTTGCACAGTTTTAGCACCAAATGAAGACCCAGTTACAGAGACAGGACCTGTATGGGATATACAGACAGGACCTGTACGGGACATACAGACAGGACCTGTACGGGACATACAGACAGGACCTGTATGGGACATACAGACAGGACCTGTTCGGGACATACAGACAGAACCTGTATGGGACATACAGACAGAACCTGTATGGGACATACAGACAGGACTTGTACGGGACATACAGACAGGACCTGTATGGGACATACAGACAGAACCTGTATGGGACATACAGACAGGACCTGTATGGGACATACAGACAGAACCTGTATGGGACATACAGACAGGACCTGTACGGGACATACAGACAGGACCTGTATGGGACATACAGACAGAAACTGTATGGGACATACAGACAGGACCTGTACGGGACATACAGACAGAACCTGTACGGGACATACAGACAGAACCTGTACGGGACATACAGACAGGACCTGTATGGGACATACAAACAGAACAATCAAAGGTAATCGTTTAGACATCTTGATCAAAGACCACAAGAATAGAATGTACTTTTTTTTTTATTGTCATGGTAGTTCCTAAAGATTGTAATGTATTCTTTGAAGGTCTTCAACAAACTATCAACATATAAGGATCTTAAAATGGAAATCTCAAAAATGTGGAACATGAGGACATCAACAATTCCTGTTGCAGTTAGAACCCTCGGTTTGTTTGGAAACGGTTCCGATAGACTCATTGAAGGAATATATGGTAGCCCAAGTCTTAAAGAAATACAAAAATTGCATTAGCAAGTACATATCACAAATTACGAAGAGCTTTATGTATGTAAAATGTGTGTAATCTTACGTTGTTATATTTTTATTTTTTTATAAATATGTTCAGTGGAAAATGTCATGAAGCCATTTCTGACATTGGGTTTCCAAAAGTGTATAAAACAGAAATTAAAATAATAATAATAATGATAATAATAATAATGTCATATTAAAAGGACCTGCAAAATGAAGAACAAAATATGGAAACTTAAAACTACGATTATCTCTGTTGTGATAGGGTCATTGGGTATGATTTAAAAAAACTGTACCGAAAATCATGTGAGTAAAATTCCTGGGCACTTCAGGATCTCAGAACCACAAAAGATTACTTTATGCGGAACTGTACATGTCATCTGCAAAACCCTTTTCTTCTAAACGAAACGTCCCCAATGTGCATAGATAACTCTCCGACAGTTCCTGTTTTACTCATAGACCCCAGGGAGGACTTGGTAATTAGGCACTTAAAATTACTCTCTGGCAAAATAATACCACACACAACAACAACAACAGCAACAACAATAATAATAATAATAATTAAAACAACCGTATTACTAAATCAATATCCCGGCGAGTTATGAAGTATTGAAGAGAATTCTTTCACTTTTTCTCTAACGATTACAAAAATAAATTAAGCATATAAAAACCAAGATAGACTACCGACAGGAAACTCAGAAATACATATTGTGGGTAGAGAGATGAGACGATCAATGAAATAAACGAATACAAGTTAGTCCAAAAAGAATTTAAAAGTTAGCTTGAATGGGTGGTTATGTTAATCGACTGGCAACTGTGCAAATGAGAAAAATAATATACTCAAATCAGAATACGATTTAAAAATTAAAAGCATAAAATTATCTGGGATAGATCTAAATGGTTCACACAAAACAAGTCACGGGAGTAGAATTTATTATTATGATACGAGAATATCCCAGACTGTGAAATTCACTGTCCTGTTTGGACCACAGAGGAAAATTAAGTGAAAATCTAAGTATTGGGTTTTTACTAAAAAAACAATAATAATAATAATAATTTGTCGCGCATGAAAGTGACTTGTGTCAATCATTGTTGGAGTACGGAGGGAAATGTCAAAGAGCTTCAAGAAATTCGTGAAAGAATCGAGGATATCCAGGTAACTTAATTGTTAAAATATTGAGGATACTTGCTGTCATTTGATCCTCTTTGAAAGCCACTAGGGGTTTAAAGATTCATTTTTTTTAAGTAGTAGTATTAGCACTTTAATTAAGGAATCTGTTCACTCAGATCGTCTTCAATTTCCCGTTTTAATTCACGTGTGCGCGTATTTAAATATATTTTTTATAAACAAAGTGTGAAGAGTTATTTTTTATTTGTTATCAATAACTGCCAAGTAATCTTCACGATCATATGGTTTATCTTTTGTATTTCTTTAAACTTGCGCTGTTTCTAAAACGCTCCACAGATATAAAAGTTGTTTTTGTTTTAGTTATTTTTTTTATATATATTATTACTATTATTATTAAAATTTTAAAAAATTGTTATCTATTGTAATTAAAAGGTCTTTGTAGTGACTACTCTCGCTCCTGCCATTATCTCTTGTTTCTTTTATATTTTTCTTACATACAAACTACACCATTACATCCTCATCAGCATTATTATCACCGTTGCCGTCACTATTATTTAATTATCTCCATTATTGATATTATCATTATTATGAAGATTCGTCATTATTATCACCGTAACTATAACTACCCTGTTTTGGAGGAGTAATCAATTCATATTATTATCATTTTTATTCTTATCCTTATTATTGTGGTTGCAAATTTAATGAAACTTGCTATTATTAGTTTTATTATCTTTATTTAATAATAAAAGCAATTAGAACTTTTTCATTTTTTTTTTCATCTTCCCCGTTCTCACCATAATGCTTTACTTCTTTTTTTCTTCTTTTTCTTTAATCATTTTTCTTTTATATCAATGCTATTGATAATGAGAAAACAACAACAAGAGCAACAACAACAACACATGTCTCCACCACCATTACTAGTGCTTCAGTAAAGTTTTTAATTTTTTATTTCCCTAAATAATAATATTGTTAATATTTAGATCTAGCAAGAAGCCTTTTCTCCTTTAAAATTTATTTATAATAATAATAATAATAATAATAATAATAAAGGGTAGAACTAGCATCATCATTACCACTATTACAATACAGTATCTATTGTTTCTGTAATATTATCATTATTATTATTATTATTATTATTATTATTATTATTATTGTTGTTGTTGTTGTTGTTGTTGTTGTTACCAAAAATTCTTATCATCATTATTAGTAGCGTCATGAAGGATTTTACAATTAGGTCGCCCATCTAGCCGACAAGTAGATAAAAAGACTGCAAATTAAAATATTGACACCCCGCCTCTCTCTCTCGCCATTTGATAGCACGACTCACATTGCACATGTGTTACGAAATCATTAAATACTTTGCATTATAGTTCGGGATTCACCCTCGGGGAAATTAGTTTGTGGATGCAGGTATGAAATCCAACGCCACTGCCATTATTATCGATCGATCGATCGTAGACTGCTGGGTGTATAAAGGAAAGAGAGTGGGTGAGCATATGGGTGAAGGAGAATAGTGATGTATTGAGATGAAAAAGGGAGTAGGTATTTGGGAGGAGTGAAAGGAAGGTGCATATAAGGAGAAGTGAGGAAAGGATATTGATGTAGGGACACCGGCGTGAGAGGCAAGGAAAGATGAAAGAGGGTTGTGTTGTGAGAGGCAAGGTTGGGGGTAGTACTAGGGTGCGGGCGGGATTTAAGATAACAGATAGGAAGTACATGAGATAATGAAGTTCCAGCGTTATAGCTCAGTGGGAAAGTATAGGACTGCAGGCTTTAAGGAACAAAGTTCAATCTCAGACGCAGTCTATGTGAGTATTGTTACCATGAGTCGGACTTCAAAGCCTATAAAGCGGGCCCTTATCACTCGCGGTTAGTCTTGTACTTGTAAAGTTCTTGATAACTAAGTGATATAAATGGCTGCACAAGATAAAAATAACAATCAAGAGTAGATGGATAGCGAAAGTGAAATGTCAATAAAAAGGTGTCAAAAACAGAAACAGAGTTAGATTTTATGGTTTATTCCCTATTTATCGAGTTATTTACGCTGTTTATCAACCGTTTTTATCCCTAACTATTGGGAAATAACAAATGTACATATTTGTTATTTAGATAGCGGTCATCTTTATACGCTTATTTCACAACCAAATCATAAGTAAGAATAAACGAAAATTAAGTGTTTTAAGATAAATCGTATGACACATTTAAATAAAATAAATAACAATTAATTTCTTTTAATTTCTTAGAATAAGCTCTATTAACCATTATCAATTTTTCTAGTATCATTTCATTTATCTTAATTTCCAGTATATTTTATCGCAAAGTTCCAAGCCGCCATTTTGTGGACAATGCAGTTCACATCTATAAACGTCAGTACTGACACTTAAACTCTGAAAAAAGGAAGCGACAGACTACAATGGCCTACCAGATACAGAAACTCAAATTTAATCATATACTTTTTTTTTTAGAATATAAGACGCACTCGTGTATAAGACGCACGCTTATTTTGTAGATAAAGTTTTGCGAAAAAAAAAAAGATACAATCGTATGGAGATATTTTTATTAAACAAAAATTCAACCTGATACTTGAAAAGTTAATATATATTGTTCTAGTGAAAAAAAGAATTCAAAACATTAAAATGAAAAAATACCGTAAATTAAAAATGTTTACAGTTTTTAATCTGGGTTAAAATTTATTAAATCTTTATTGCATTCACTATAGTTTAGAAAAAAATCAAACATTTTCTCAATGGATCCAACTTTAAGATCAAAATGAA
This sequence comes from Acanthosepion pharaonis, assembly GCA_903632075.3. Taxonomy (NCBI): domain Eukaryota; kingdom Metazoa; phylum Mollusca; class Cephalopoda; order Sepiida; family Sepiidae; genus Acanthosepion; species Acanthosepion pharaonis. Next base: position 906,047 of record CAHIKZ030005358.1, on the reverse strand, counting down.
TGTCACCCTCGGTGTGATCACTGACACTTTCTCCTTCTATGTGCCGTGTCTCTTCAAGGCGTGATTGATCAGGGCTATCCACATTTTTGTGTTCTTTGTAGCTCTTAGTAAATTTTGTCTTTTTACTATGTCTACTAATCTTTGTTCCACCAACCATTTATGCAAGCTCTTTAGATAGTTTTATCTACCTTGCCTTCACTGTGTGCTGTCAGTGTCAAATTTTCCAAGCCTCCTTTCCTCATTATGTGCCTTAGAAATTTCAACTCTCTCTTACTGATGTTAAATATACGTGTCGTTTTTCTTTCCATTTTCTCTTAAACTTCGTTGTTGCTCACATGTTCGGTCCGTGTTATCCACGACATCTTTTCTGTAGTAACGGGTTCATGGCCTCAAATCCTTTCTTCATCTGTGAGATGATCTATCATTCATTATCATGTAGGAGGAAAGATATTACATAACTCAGTACTTTTTTCTTTGTTTCTCACGAGAGTTTCCTGTTTCTTAATATTTTGCTTAGTTTCTTGAAGGCAAGTGTCGCATTTTCCTCCCTCTCATAAACACTTCCTAGATATTTAATTTTTTTATATTTGCTTGATTTTGACAACTCCAGTTTGTAAATCGTATACTAGGCTATTCTTTTTTGCTGACAATCATACATCCAGTCTTCTTACAAGTGATGCTTAGTCCTTTCTTCACGCTTTTCTACTTTCTGTAGGATTTCCTGTAGTTTTCTTTCTGTGTCTGCTATGAACACACTGTCATCAGCATATCTAATATTGTTAAGATTATGACCGACAGTAAGCAAGTACTATCAGTAATTTGTGTTATATGAACCAATAATACTAATGTTAATCTCTTAAATTCTACTCACATAACACCCTCTTTGCTTTAAAAATTATTTTCAAAAAATGTACAGTACTTGCCTACTCTGATCCACAACCCATTCGTATTTTATTTTCGAGGGGGTTTATCCTGTTTATCAACCGTTTTTACCCCTGACTATTGGGAAATCACAAATAGTCTTATAGCCTTGGCAGCAATCGAGAGAAGGAGAGCTCTGAATTCAAAACCTACGACATTGGGTTAAATAGTCACACCAAACCACAATTGGCGAAGTATGATGAGTATGGCTATACCTATGAAGTCAATAGGGGGTCGGGTGGAGTTAGAAAGCTTTGGATCTGGATTTTGGATCTGGATATGCTTCATATCTTCGGTAGATAGAATGGTTACAGATTTTTATATCAAGTTGTGGAGTAAAAATCATCGTCTTATATACTGAAACATACGGTAGTTACTTTCTCTGAACGCCTCTATCTTTAACGTTTGTTTACATACTATACCAAAATGTTAATGTATAAGACATTAATTATTCCAGTTTTCTTGTATGTCTCTAAGACCTGGGCAAGTTATCGATGACATCTGAAAATCTTTAAAAAATTTCACCAGTGTTGTCTTCAAAGTATCTTGAAGATCAGTTAAGAAAACAGAAGAACTAACGCCAGTTTACTGGAACAAGCTAAAATGACCAGCATTGAAGCCATCGTCATAAAAATTCAACTTTGATGGAGTGAGCATCTGGTACGAAAGATTGATAAACGGATGCCAAAGTAAATCTTTTACTCCCAACTCAAAGAAGGAAATCGGAAAAGAAGGACGTTCTAAAACCAAACACGAAGAAATGTACCATCGACATCAACTGGTTGGAATCTAGTGCCATGGACATGAATCTCTGGAGATCCATTGTCAGAGACTGAAAAACAATCTTTGAATCCAAACGATCAGCCAAAAAAAAAGATGATGTTGATAATAATGATCACATAAACCAAGTCCTAATTCACCATCCAGAATAGCTTGTCCTCAATGTCGAAGGACCTTTCAAGAGATAATGTGTACAGTTTGGTAGAAACAACTAAATAATTAAAACCTAAAGTGGATAGCTGAACGTGTGTTATTTTTCAATTTCAAGAGATCCAATGACGTTTTAAAACAAGAAATATACCATCGACGTCAATAGGTGGGAGTCCGGTGCAATGGACATGAATCTCTGGACATCCATTGTCAGAGCTGGAACAACGATCTTTGAATCCAAATGATCAGCCGAACTAGAGGGAAAAAAAGATGATGTCGATAAAAAGGATAACATAAACCAAATTCTAATTCACCATCCGGAACAGCTTGTCCTCAATGTCGAAAGAACCTTTAAAGCTATATCAAAGGCTACGAACCCAAGTGACTGCAGCAAACAGAACAAGACCATTATCCTCAACCTCGAGGGATAGACACGACATACGTTGGTTATATTATTAATAATATTGTCTTGAAATTACTAGTTTGTTGTTGTACATTGGCGTAAATCAATGGAAATTCTGTTCTTGAGGTATGGCATCAACAACACTTTTCACAGCTCGAAAAATTTTTGGATAGTAAATGATGTCAATTCTTTGGTGGTCTACAATCTTGGTCTCAATTACAATTCTCCTCTTGCGCCCTTTTCAATTTTCTACATTATTATTATTATATTTCGATTTCTTCTAGGGTCGCACTACCTACCAAATCTGCGGGAAGATCTAAGGCAGGTAATGGGGTATTGTTATGGCTACATTTCATGATTTGTTTTTCCAACTCCTATACCATCACTAGCGTTACATGAACAAAGTTCCTCTTAGTATGTGGCCTGTACTTATCAAGACAATTTTTTACATTTCTCTTAAGCAGAGATTTCCAGGAACTTTTTCAATGTGTTACTGCGTTCATTTTTTTTTATCATTCCAAGTGCACCTACTATGACTGGTAGTATTCTTGTTTTCAATTTTCACATTTTTTTCTATTTCCAGTTCTTTATACTTCGATAGATTTTCAAATTCCTTGGTTACTTTGCTACAATCCGCTTTTATTATTATTGTTATTATTATTATTACTACTACTACTATTACTACTACTACTATTATTATTATTATTATTATTATCATTATTGGATAAAGCATTATGAATTCTTATCAATTTTAACTACTATTTCTTTCATGAAATATCAGTCTAAATGAATTCATAAAAAAGTAACTGAAATGAATATGTAAGTATTTTAGTAAATGAAATAATAATATACGACAATATATGAAAAATAAACTTATGTTCATTACACTTTTACAATATGTACGTACGGGACATATTTATATATAAACGCTTATGTATAATCAAATTTGTACGATAAAGTGTTTACATATTGTTCGTCCATCAAAAGGATTAAAAAAAAAATACTGTATTGGCTACTCTTTACCGGACGCACTATCTTGGCGGAAGACTAAAGTTAACTAAATGGAATAATTGACTAAAATACTGATATAATCGCATCACAATATTTTGACTAATATAACTCCGACCACGTCACGATGTACCATAACTGAACTAGTGTTTTACTATTTTATCTATTGTTATTTGTAATTAGATTAAATATAAAATTGCTTACTGGATGCGAATCTAAAAAAAATAAATTATTAGTTTTTATTCTTTGTTTGTTCGTTTTATTTTTTTATTTATCTATTTTATTTTTTTCATTCTTCGCCACCGTAATTATCAATTCCATTGTCTTCCTCTAGGACCGCGTTCCCGGTATATAGTTGTTAAGCCGTGGGCTCTGTGTGTGTGTGTGTGTGTGTTTATGTGTGTGTGTGATTTGTGAGCTTTCTTCGAACATGTACGTCCTTCTCGCGAAGATGTCAGTTGTCTTTTTATAAATAAACGCTATTACCCTACCTGTCTTTCAGCATGATGGAGAATTTTTAACTCTGTCATAACAACGATGTCGATGTGACCTAAATTTTCAATCACTTTCGTGGACGAAAGTCAACATTGATCAGGATCCAGTTTTGAACCCCAATGTTTACAAACGCCATGAAGCTAGTTTTCTCCAAACATGGATGTCCTTCTCTCGAGAATGTCTCAGATATTGCAGTTGTCTCTTTCTGATTGATAACAGCTTTTTTCTTATAGTTACTATTTTCCTTAAAATTTCCCCTAGTTATTTCTATATTATGTTAATGTTATTCTTAGCGTTTGTCTGTAGAAATACATCTTAAATGCCTACGAGTCTCCTCTTCTTATCTGAAGAGAATGTCTGATATTAGCTACTACATAAGAGATATTATATAGTAATACAACATTCTATTCTTTGTTTCTAGCGAAATGTTCCTATCTCTTGTGGAGGATTCACTGGGCAGCAGAAATCAGCCTTGTATTCAAGGAGATAAAAGCATACTTGACAGGAAATAAAATGTACAGAAATAACAGGAAAAGCATGATAAATCGTATGTTAATTTCATACAATTTATTTATATTTTTGTCTGTATTTTTTAGGTTATCATTATTTTATGGTACATGTGATAAAAGGGAGAATTTACTCCATAATATTACACGCCGTATCACAAAGAGAAATCGGACAAGTATTACCCGTACCAAGGTTCGTGATGAAGAAACTGAATTGAACGTCTTTTGGTAGGATGCCCGTATTTCTGTCAGGAACAGTTTTAGTATTTTTTTTTATTTAATTTATTTTGTACAACGTTTTTACGTTATTGCTTTCTTTTATTTTATTTATAATTTTCATTATTATTAATGTTTTATATTTTATTTTTGTTTATTCATAATAATAATGATTTCCCTACACTCTTAATATGTTGTCTGTTACTGAACTATCCAGATTTTTACCTGCTTGATATTAACATCTCCATTATGTATCTCACATCGTAAGCTATCTCTTTTGCTAGCGACTGTGCATTCTGTTTAGTCAACAGTCTTTTCTGTTTGTTCTCCTTTACTACTTTGTCTAGCAGTTATTTCAGTTTTCTTTCTCGGTCTGCCATCAACACAATGTCATCTGCATATCTTATGTTTTTGAGATTATGTCTACCAATAATACATCCATTCTGGATTATCTTGCTTTCTTAGATTCGTCTTCTAGCTTTCTTAGATATGTCTTGTCATATAGATTGAATCCTGGAAAGAATCCAAAACTCTGGCACAACACCGACAGATGGAGGGAATGGTTAGCAATTCAGCAAGTCAGTGCCCCAACGACTCCTTCCGGGGAGCCCCTTAAGGGCGAAAAATGAAAAAGAATAGGTTGAATAAATCCGGTCAGAAAACGCATGTATATATATATATATTTTTTGAGGGGGGGATTAAAATTTCATCAACTTCTCTAACGCTGTAACATGAATCTGATGCAGTATCAATTCGGGAAAGTAATCAATATAGCCTAAAATTTAAGCTATATCTTCTTTGCCGCTTTTTGAAGAATCCAGATGAAATATAAGATTGAATTTTGGTGTGTTGATTATTTGATTTGTTTTTTTACGGCTTATCAACCCTTGGTTATTTAACGACGAAACATATGGATTGTACTTTTTTATTTATTTTTATTTATTTTTTGGTAAATGGATATTACATTAACATTATTTGAGAATAAGCACGATTTTTCTAGATACAAGTTCTACATGCCTCGGGTGGGGAGAATATGGACTCATACGCAAATGTTTTTTGTGCTTAAGTGAATGCAATGAACATGACTGGAATTCGAACACGACTTTCCGAGTTTTCATTCCAAGCCGTTATCAATTACACTATTGGCACATCCACAATTTTTGCAACCTAAAATTTCGCCATCATTTTTTGACATCATTACATATTTGATGCAAATTAATGTACATGAATTTAAGAAAGAATATTATATACTCCCTAAAACTTCATCCCATCAACCTTAACTCTTTTATGTGATTTAAAATCCTATCAGCATGTATTTTGTGGAAAATAACAGATACATCCTCAAATTTTACATACAGTTTTCCTACGAAAACATACAAAAAAATACAAAGTCAAATAGTGGATGCACTGAGTGACTGCTTCTTTGTGTGTGTGTGTGTGTGTGTGTGTGTGTGTGTGTGTGTGTGTGTGTGTGTGTGTGTGTGTGTGTGTGTGTTTCAATTTCTAGTCACTTGAGTGTATAGGTATATTTTTAAACACGAACATTTTTTACAAATACCCGCTATTACTGCACGTGTCTTTGATGGCGAATTGTTAACACTGTCGTAACAACGATGTCGATATGACCTAAATGTAAATCGGGTTTGACCCCCGATGTTTACCAACGCTATAAGGCCAGCTCACCATTTAAAAGGGATTATAAAAAAAAAAAAAGGAAAACACTTCGATTCTATTCTCCTAACCCTCTTTATGTCAGATTAATTCCAGCCGAGTCTAGAAGAAGGAAAGAACAAAGTGAAACTAGAGCCATTGAACAGGTGGTAAACAAATTATAAATAGAAAAACACTGGGGGAAAGGAAAGGAAAGGAAAGGAGAGGTGGGAGGGGGAGGGAGGGAAAGCAAATTAAGAAGGGAGGTAAAGGAAATGGAAGGACAAAGGAGGGAGTGAAGTAAAGGAAAGGAAAGGAAAGGAGAGAGAAAGGAAAGAAAAGAAGGGAGTAAAGGAAAGTAAAGGAAATGAGGAAGGGAGGGAAAGGAAAGGAAATGAAAGGAGGGAGTGAAGGAAAGGAAAGGAAAGAAAAGAAAAGGAAAGGAGCGAGTGAAGGAAAGGAAAGGAAAGGAAATGAGGGAGGAAAGGAAATGAGGGAGGAAAGGAAATGAGGGAGGAAAAGAAAGGATGGAGTGAAGACAAGGAAAAGAAAAGAAAAGGAAAGGAGGAAGAAAGAGACAGGAAAGGAAAGGAAAGGAGGGAGTGAAGGAAAGGAAAAGAAAGGAAAGGAGGGAGGAAGAGAAAGGACAGGAAAGGAAATGAGGGAGGAAAGGAAACAAAGGAAAGGAGGGAGTGAAGGAAAGGAAAGGAAAGGACGGAGTGAAGGAAAGGAAAGGAAATGAGGGAAAGGAAAAGAAAGGAAAATTCGCATTGAATAACAAGAATTAATTATGACCAAGAGAAAAAATCGGGAAAGGATCGTTGTACACAGAGATTGCAGCTGATATTGTGACGTATAACAAAGGAGATCATCTATGTAACGTATCCCTTCAGGATGTGGGCGATCGTGTCTCTCCGCAACTCGCTGTCCTCCTTGTCCCTTATGTCCTGTGAGTGTTATTTTTTCCATGAGTTCCTTATCCTTATATTCGCAGAAATTATAGTTGTCTCTTCCTTATTATACATAAATGAGGTTTTTGTTCCCATTTTCCTTAAAACGTTCCTTACACCCTTCGTCCACTTTATTCTCATCATCCATCTATAGAACCATATTTCTGTTCTCTCATGTCTTGAGGAAATTATACAGCATTCATTGCAATATATGAAGATTGATAATACATAACAGGCCAGTACACTTTTTTGGTTTCTAATGAATTTTTCCTGCTTCTTAATTCTTTGCTTAACTTTTGGAAGGCATCTTTCACTATCCCAATGCGGCTTCGGATTTCAGTTTCACATTTTTCCTACTTTGTTCCCAGATATTTAAACTTTTGTACTTGTTTGGTTTTGATATCTCCAATTCGTATTTCGTACTTGAGGCTTTTTCTCTTGTTGACAACCATACATTATGTCTTCTTACAATTGATATTCAATCTTTTCTTCTTGTTTCCCTTTAGTTTAATTGCAGTTTTCTTTCTTTGTCTGTCATCAAAACAGTGTTATCTGTAGGTTCTCCAACACCCTTAGAATAAACTCGCTGTAGAGGCTGAATAAAACCGATGAGATTAGGCATCCTTGTCTTAAATCCCTTTCTCTTTTACGGAGATGACTCAATCTATTTTCTATCCGTATGCAAGCAGTTTGCTGTCATTATAAGTTCTGGGTTAATCTAATATCCTTCCCCAATGGATATAGTCTTCATAACACTTCAAACAGATCTTGATCCTGTACCTTGCCAAATGCGTTTACGTAATCTATAAAGTACACATCCTTTTGCATTTGGTTTGCACTCTCTGATACCATCGTGATCATATCATCACTTATTTTAGTGTCCTAGTTGTTATGGTCCGGTTCCTTGTACCACGGTGATAGTCCAAGGTAGAACCAATAAAGAAGAACGCGAACACGGATATGGAATAACACAGATATATTACAAACAGGAATATATGCAGAGAAGTAGAAAGTGTTAGTACGAACAATCAGGTTTTGTAGTAATTGTCTGGACGAGACTCTGTTTCGGACTGCCTCTACTCGACTGACTGACTCGCTCGCTCTGACTGACTGACAGACTCCTGACGGACTTCACTCCAGACTTCAGACTGAACGGTATTTAGTTCGGGTTCCTCCCCGCCCGAAGGCAGAGAGTTCAACCGATCAGCCGATCTGCCGGTCGCCCGACTTCGGACTGAATGGTATTTAGTCACCCCCCACGAGGGCATTATGTAGCACAAGGCCGGTTTAACGTGGGATCTCCGTACCCGTGGGCTCGGCCAAAAATATGCCCTTTGAACCCGTATAAACGGGTTCAGGGTCGGTTTACCTCCCCGAAAGAGACTCCGCCCTTCGACGTAGCCTCGTTCGGGTTCCTCCCCGCCCGAAGGCAGAGAGTTCAACCGATCAGCCGATCAGCCGGTCGCCCGACTTCGCAATGAACTCCCTGCTTCCTCTTGAGGCGCAGTATTTATTACGTATGGAATAGTCCATTATGTTATTATGAGTAAGGTCCCCTAACACTAGTCAAAACCACAATGATCTTGCCTCATTTTCAGTCTAATTCTGCTTCGTGCTTTACTAATCAGAATTCGGATTATTAGTTTGGTCATGTGGCTCATGGAGTTGGCATTCATCTGTTCCTGGTTTCTTAGGTAGCGCAACTAAGAGGGATCTTCTGGGGGTTTCCAGTATGTGACCAGCATCGTATATATTGTTCCAGTACCGATATTAGTTCAGACTTCAATACTTCTGATCTTTCCATATTTTTGTGCATTGTTATTCTCTTTCGCCCTCTTTCTATCCCTCACGCTCAGATAGAGAGAGAGAGAGAGAGATAATAAACATAGAAAAATGTTCAAATCGACAGAGAAAAACGTTTTAGGACTAATATTTTTAATAAGTGAAATGTCTACTGAAATATGGGTATCCAGTAAAAATATCGTTTAAATTAATGAAAATATGTCGAATTAATGAGTAAAATTCATTAATTATTTAGAAATTGCATCGTTTACATTTCGGCTACAAAGCTCAACAGTGATGACTTTCGAAGAAATCTGAACGAATTAAATGTGTTTGTTTTTTTTTTTTTAAGCTGATAAAACGTTGCTTGATTATGAAGCCTTTCGTAGCCGAGTAATCAAAAGCAAGTCGTATCAAATGACGGTTTCTCTTGCACAGGGAGACGCAGGTTCGAATCCTACCTGAGGGTAATATTTTGTTTACGATTTTTCGAATATTGAGACTGGTAGACAAAATAAAATACTGTTTGAAATAGACGGAACGTCTACTCAAATATGGGTATCCACTAAAAAGTTTAAAGTAATAAAAGCAATTTTAGTGTATAATTTTTAACACACTACGCTTTGATTACTAAGAATTGCACCAAATGATCCGAACGTCATTATAAGTTAATTTAAAAGGATTAATTAGTGTGTTTATTAATTACTTTACACTTGTTGTATCATTATATTAACTTTAGGTTTTATATTAATTTCGCTTATTTTTATTTTTCTAAATACCATATTTTTCATTTATCTAATAATTCTGTAATTGAAATATAAAATATTAATAAATAACAATATGATTAGAATATAAAATTAATAATGCTGTAATTGAGAAAAACAATACGAAAAGTTTGCATAATCATAAATTTTATTGATTTAAAATTAAAATTGGGTATTATCAATATATACTAAATTTGCTACGTCTGGCAAAAAGTACAAGTGTGCAGCAACCAGTAAAATCGGAGTCTCTGAAGTACTATTGGTTTGCAATACTTATACTATTGCAATACTTATACTATTATTCTATCACGCGGCGCTAATAAGGTATTTACTAGATTTTAAATCAATTCTCATCTATTCTCATTATCCTCATAATCTCCACATCCTATCACTTCCTTTTTATATATATCACTGCCGTTTTAACAGTAGCCCTCTACTTTGAGCAGCTTCCGTGATATGTATAGGGTGAAATTTAATATTAAAAAAACAATGCATTTCTATTTCAAAATCCACTTTCCAACGAATTCTATGGTAAAAAAAAAGTTTTTAATAAATTCACTCCAAGGAAAGGTGATAATGCCACAATGACGTAAGGAGCTACTGGGAATAGCGATAAAACTGTGGAGAGTCATGACGACCTATATACGCAAAGAGAAACCAGGGAGAAGGAAACATGAAACCATTACACTATCATTCCTAAAAAAAAACATGACAATTCACAGATAATAGCGAAAATGGAAGATGCAGAGAACCATGACCAACTCTATCCACAAAAAACTGGAGTAGGCAACAGGAAATCATTCCGTAAACTTTCGCAATGTGTTATGGCAATTCACAGATAGAAAAGAAAATGGAAGATGTGGAGAGCAATAACTACCTCTATCCACAAACGACTGCATCCAAAGACTATAAAGACAGGTCTGAATTTTTTAAAAAATGGAGTAGGCAACAAGAAATCATTCCGTGAACTTTCGCAATGTACCATGGCAATTCACAGATAATAAAGAAAATAGAAGATGTGGAGAGTCATGACTACCTCTATCCCCAAACGACTGCATCCCCAGAACATAAAAACAGCTCTGAATTAAAAAAAATCCTGGAGTAGGCAACAAGAAATCATTCCGTGAACTTTCGCAATATATCATGGCAATTCACAGATAATAAAGAAAATAGAAGATGTGGAGAGCCATGACTACCTCTATCCCCAAACGACTGCATCCCCAGAACATAAAAACAGCTCTGAATTTAAAAAAATCCTGGAGTAGGCAACAGGAAATCATTCCATGAACTTTCGCAATGTATCATGGCAATTCAATGTGGAGAGCCATGACCACTTCCAGACCATAAAAACAGGCTTTGAATTAAAAATAAAAAAACCTGGAGAAGGCAACAGGGAACCATACTCAACTTTCCCAATGTGTCATGGCAATTCACAAATAAAACAAGTTGTCTGTAGAGAGCATGTTTGCCTACGTCATGAAGATACATAGCATTAAAAAAAAAGCTACAAAGTCACAAATATAGAATACCCAGTGTGGATCATACTCTTTCAAGCATTATTACTGTGCCGATTTAATTATCTGACAACTGTTTCATTGATTCCTAATGATGTTTACTCAACTTACATAATTACGGTGTTAAAGCCTGAGGCACACATTAAGGATTAACTCAATACAACTCAACGTAGCCATTGTTAATCATTGGTTCATGAAAGTATTTAAAGTTTCTTCGGATTAGTGTCTCCATCTTTAGTTTCCGTTGGTAAATTTCCTTTCCTACCTTTCTAGAAAATTTCATATTCGAGAGGTCCGCTCATTAGAATATGTACAGCACGTTTTGTTGCAAACCTAATTTTTTTCTAAGAGTTCATAAAGAAAAAAAATGAAAAAAAAAAACAAATCTAGAAAAAAAAATCTGGAAAAAAACAAATCTGAAAAAAAGAAACAAATCTGGAAAAAAAAAACAAATCTAGAAAAATACAAATCGGGAAAAAAACAAAAACTAAAAAAAAAACAAATCTGAAAAAAACAAATCTAGAAAAAACAAATCTGGAAAAAAGCAAATCTGGAAAAAATGTTATAGATTTAATATAAAAATGCAATGAGCATAGAAAAAAAAAGCGTTTAAATTTCGTTAATAGATAATTTTAAAAGTTTTAGATTATTAACGTGTGGGTACAACATACGGTCATATCACATTAAAACTGAAGTTAAGCTACGTCGATTCTGGCCAGTACCTAGATGGGTGACCGCTTGGGAATACCAGATGCTGTAAGCTTGGATGTGCGATGTTCGGGTAGAGAAATTGACGACGACTCTCAACGAGAAATCGGAGAGCCGAGTTTAAATTCCAGTTGGATTTGTTATATTCACTGACAGTAAATTACCTTCGATCGATCATGAATCGAAAGAGGCATGAATGCCCAAATGTGTCACATCCGCCCCTACCAACACACACTTGGGTCCAAGAAGGGGTCCTTCAAAGGCTGAAAAGAAAAATATGCGTGCGATTTCTACAGTTACAGTTTGATAACCATGTATACGAAAAAACATTTAGATTAGATTTGATTGGGGAAAGGACAAAAGATTAACGGAGTCCAAGAAGACAAAAAATGGAGATTGACGTTGCATTTCAATTGTTAAGATTGTAGTTATCAGGAAAGCGAGAGAACGGAAGTGAGTTCCATGGGCAGGAATTACGAGAAAATAAACTGTTGGAGTAGAAGTGGCGGTTACATTCAGCTAGTTCAACAATAAAAATGTGAGACCTAAATGCCAATCTAGTAGCATACTTCATGTAGTCGGGGAACGAGAGAAAAAAGTTCTTCAGAGCAGCCGCCATGAAAATATTTGCAGAAAAAAAAAACAGAAGGAAGCTATGTCACGTCGATGAGAAAGTGACTGGTGTCGAAATGGCTGGTCAGGATCGATTACATTACAGAACCTTCTTTGGGTTTTCCTAGGAATCTCTAGATGCACAACAGGTTTAGTTTGGTTTGGTTTGTTTTACGGCATATCATCCTCAATCGGTTATTTAATACCGACAAAATTTTTATTGCTGGTAATTTTTTTTTTCCAAAAAAATGTATTGCTGGTAATAACATTTTTCTTTTTTCAAAAATGTATTGCTGGTAAGTAATTGTCTTTTTACAAAGTATTTCTAGTATTAAAATCTATTTTTACACTTTCATAGTAATTTGACCCAAGTTTGGGTGATAACTATTTGCCCATATCTTGGACCCTAACAGGTGCTACCACCCCGGGTCAGGGTGGACCTGGGAACACCAATTAAGCAATTAAAAAGTGGTTTCACGCTCCTCAAAATCTCCTGAGCAGAGGCCTTGCTGTTGGACGCAGTTTATCGTCTTAGCCAGGACGCGAATGTAATTTATCGTCATACCCAGGACGGAGATGCACAGCAGGAACATCAGACGAGATATGGCAATAATATTCGATGAATGGTGGATTTGTAAATGTGCGAGATGTATTCTAACGAGAAATATTTTCCAGCACGACACAATGACAAAAATTTCCTTGCAATAGATGCAGCTATTGATTCGATGGAGCCGCTCCGCTTCATATCAGTGGAAAACGTGAGACCAAGAAGAAGTTTGTTGCTCTCCTAGAGTCTAGCGTTAACAATGTTGATGGCGGACAGAAAATTTTCTATGGTGGTTAAATTAAATATTACAGATTAGCTATGCAAATTATTTAATTTGAAAATATCAATGAAAATTTGGAAAGAATTTGAAACGTTGAAGTGACAAAAGTAGAATCTAAATTAATTGTATTTACAGATGGTGGAAGCACGTGATTAAAGAAATTTAAAGAAGTTGCTGAAAAACATAAAAACTAAAAAGTTCTGAAGTTTAACTTATTGACTTCAAGCCTAATTTTAAAAAAAAAGAGTAGAAATAGGATTT
>CAHIKZ030005358.1:752500-885000 GCA_903632075.3 Acanthosepion pharaonis | reverse complement strand
CCTGTCGTCGGCCCTAGACAGGGATAACCAATTATGCCATACACTCGTCGGTCCTCCAGTTTCTTCAGACCACTGTTTTGTCACTGCTCTCGTGTTTGTTACACGGTTCCCCTCGACTTAGCTGGCGTTTTTCTGTTCACAACCATTCACTCCTCTACCACGTTGTTTTTGAATAATGTTTTTGAATATGTTTTTGGGAATAAAGACGTTTCGATCATTTTGGAGCTATACAAAAGAACAGGTATCCTTTGAAATAAAGAATTAACTTAGGTTAAAAATGTAACAACGATTTGGTTTATATATGATTTGATGCATACAGCGATTTTAACCCTTCCCTTTCAAATGTCACTGAATGAATCCCTTTCGGAGCCTACAGTTTGTTTTTGGAATAACTTAAATTTCTAAGTTCTTGTCTCCATGCCCGGCACAAGGTTTTTGGTCAGCAGGCCTCGGCGAACGATGCGTATTCTGGTGTATCCATTTCTTGTTGTCTCCTTTTCTCTTAATTGCCTTCAAAATTTCCAGCTTATATGGAGTCCTGCGTCCGGCAGTGGTTGTGTTGACAAGAGTTTGGGTTTGGTTGTCTTCTACCCTAAGTATCAACCTTTTCTAAATATCCATATATAAAAATACATTTACTCAAGTTATTTTCCAAACTTGGGGTTGCCCAGCTCCTTTTTGAAAGTGGTCAGAGGAATTAAGCCACACCTCTTACTCTCTTTACACTTTGCCTCGTACCATCGCTCTATATAGACAGTTCTAATCTCTCTCTCTCTCTCTCTCTCTCTCTCTCTCTCTCCATTATCTTTCTTCTTCCTTCTCTTCCTTCTCCCACATTCTCAATAGCCAACCTCAGCTCGGCTTCCTTGTGTAGGAATGATAAATCCAAATTTCAGATGGTGCAACAGAAACATAGGAGGTTTTCAGTCATTAATCCTTATCTCTCAGCTTGCCCCATTCCGGGGATCTTTCCATCGACCAGGATATTCAAGAACTGGAGAAAGAAAAATCTATTTCCACTCTCATTAAAACGAAAGTTTATCTTTTCTCTTGTCTTATGCATTCTTTTTTACAATCGAATAAACCACCTAGTCTTTTTTTTGTCTATGGTCACTTCAAAATAGTAATTAATCTTTCTTACCACTTTTATCCAAGTGAATCCGACTTAATGTTTAGACATAAAATTTTCTCTGGACGAATGTCGCCGAAATTATAATGAGGAACGCGTGGATGGCCGACTTGAAACATAATGTTTTTATTTTATCTGATCCAGGGGAATCGTGAATGCTATTTCGCTGACCACCCGGAATTCTCTATCGATAATATATGATTTTAATTTATGTAATCATCTTCGTGCATACCTTAATGGTCTCCTTCTTATCGGTGGAAGGTGGGAGAAGGCTGGACAGCCTCAGGTCTGCTCAATCGTACTGTATTTCGTCTAGTTAAATCTGGGTGGATTTCTCCTTGGAATTATCTTAAAACATGATTTTTCAACGCATTTTGTCCATTTTCCTGTAATGTCAACAATTATCATCCAGTTAGCAAACTCTCTCCTATTCCTTCGTTTTTTATTCGCTTCTTGTTTGATCAACCTCCAGAGATCCCAGTGTCACCTCTCTCCCACTCCTTCTCCCTCTCCCTCTGTCTCTCCCTCTCTCTCTTTCTCTATATATATACATATATATATATATATATATATATATATATAATAAAAATTCCATTGGAATCTTAAACACTAATATTCCAAATGGTCAATAAAACAGAATTATTCCAAAGGAATCGTTTGTCAAATGATCAAATTTGAATTCAAAATGAAAACAGAAAAACAACTCCGGAAATCAAATATAAATATATGAAGATGAATATAACGATTGTCTAATCTAGCAATGACCAAAGAGAATTTTAGGAGATTTGGGTAAACACATTTTATTTTCCTTCGTCCCATGTCTAATGCCTCTTCTACATTTCGTTTTGACCCACCTCCTATCCTAAATTCTAATTGTCTATGGTGTGTGCATGTCACCACGAAATGTATCTTTATGCATCCGTCGACTTTCTTTCTCTCCTTTTTTAATTCCCCCCACACATCTCCTAAAATTCTCTCTGTTAAGGTTTCATCTCCCTCCTCCTCAAATATAAATCACTAAATTCTGTTTTGATTTCCGATTGTTTTTTCTGTTTTCATTTTGAATTTAAATTTACTGATGATTTGGATCGTATTTACGATTCCAATGGAATAAATTATGACCATGAAATATTAGTGTTTAAGCCTTTTTATTATATCCTTACTCTGTCCTAGACATTGAGTTCTACCTGGATTCTTCCTCTTGGAAAATTTTTTTTTCTGAAAATATACATGTATGGGTATTTTTTTTTATATATATTTTGCATATGTATGTATATTTTCCACTAATATTATATATATATATATATATATATATATATATATATATATATATAATGGGATTAAGTCCCACAAATATTTTAATATATTTTCTGTTTATATATTATCGTGGTGGGGTATACATTTATTTGAGTAAATGCTCTGTTTTTAATTAAACAATATTAATTACTTTTACCGGTCTGAATGTCCGAGAAATTTTCTACATGAAATTTCGACTGCAGTCGAACCTATAGGGAACCGTCATTTAGCCTAACGTGCTATGACCGTTCAGCCACCGAGAAATTTCGGTTTAGCAAAGCATGAATTACTGCTTTTAAACACATACCTTCGCCGATTTTTGTCGCTCTATCATATCTACTCTGAAATTGTAGCCTCACGTAAACAACGAGAACATGGCCATTTAAATTCCCGTGTTGTGTTTCTCAGTCACTTCCTAACAACAACGCCAGTTCCATATTATCAATTGCTAAATTTCGGTGATCGTACGGGTACTAGTGTTTCAACGTGACATGGCCGTAAGCCTGAATCATCCAAGTAGGACGAAGGGAAGTCTAACTGAGCTAACACGTCAAGCACTGCTATCTATAAGAAATAAGCCAGTATCTCAACCACGAAGCAGAAGAGATATTCACCAAACTTAAGTGTAGAAACTGGACTGCAGATTTAAGATTCCCGGTAAAGATCGAACCCATTACAATTGAACACATTACAATGTTCAACCTGTCTGTATAATTGTTGCGTCGTAATGAGACATTTTGATATTTACATTGTTAAATAGGAAGAATATTAGTGAAGGAGGTCTTTGTTGGTCCATTTAGCGAAATTTGAATGATAACAGTCAGATTTCGAAAACTGTCCTTATGTGGGTTTGAACACCGACTCACCCACCCAAGTATCTTCTTTGTATCTGAACAAAATTGTTAATTGTTATTCCAAATCTTTATCTATATCACTATCTATGTATGTTACTCTTTCTTTAAACATAATTACTTCAAATAATTATTTGAATCATGGTGATGGGCAACCACACAGTCAAAGACGACGAAAGTTAACAACGCCAAGAATATATTTGATTAAACATTGTCACTTCTTTTAACTTTATTGACACATCACAAAAACCTAGAATACTTTCTGTAGGCGATAAAGTTGCAATAGTGAAAGTTGTTTCATTTTTCACACGGTGGCGGGATTTTTTTTTCTTTGTACAAAAAAAAAGGAGAACGAAACACTGATATTGGGAGTTGCTCAAAACTGGCTTTATCTTTTATAACAGCTTTTGTCACCAATATTTTTTTTCATTAAATGTTTTGGGTTTTTCTTCTTCCTTAAAGATGTGTGTATTTCAATATTCACTTCTTATCGTAGGCATTATTTTAGGTTAAAATCACAAATATTTTTCTTGTCATTACCATTATCATTATATGTATTATTATTATTATCTTATACATCATCATAAGCATTTCTAATCAAAGGCATTATTATTATTATTATTATTATTATTATTATTATTATTATTATTATTGGCATTATTATAATTATCATGATTATTATTATTATCGTTTACATTATCATAAACATTTCTAATCAAACGCCTTATTATCATAGGATTTTTTAATATTATCATCAAACAACACCAATAATAATAATAATAATGTCTTTCAATAGAAATGTTTCTGATAATGTATACGATAATATTATTATCGTATACATTATCAGAAACATTTCTATTGAAAGACATTATTATTATTATTATTATTGCTGTTGTTGTTGTTGTTGTCGTTGTTTCAACAGATTATGATCATCATTGGCATTATTATCATTATCATCATAGGTATTAATATTATCTTAAACATTATCAGAAGTATTTCTAATCAAAGTATTATTATTATTATCAGGCATTATTATCATTACCATCATAGGAATTATTATTATCGTATATATTATATTTCTTTCATTCATTTTATCATCACCTTCATTCTCTTCATCTTTATCAATATCTATAAATCGTCATCATCGGCATCGCATTCATTATACTCTCCAATCTTCGTTATTTCTATTGGTCGTCAGTGCAATTTATATACCCTACAATTTACTCAACATGATCAACCCTTCTTCTTCTTCTCCTCCTCCTCTTTCTTCTTATTTTCCTCTTCCTTCTCCTCTCCCTTTTTTCTTCTCTTCTTCTTCCTCCTACTCTTGCTCTTTTTTCCTTCTTCTTCTCCTCCTTCTCCTTATTCCTCTCTTCCTTCTCCTTTTTCTTTTTTCTTCTCCTCTTCTTCTTCCTCCTACTCCTTTTCTTACCCTTCCTTCTCATCCTTCTTCTTCTACTCCTACTCCTACTCCTTTTCTTACTTTTCCTCATTCTCCTCTTCCCTTCTTCTTCTTCTTCTTCTTCTTCTTTTTCTTCTTCTTCTTCCCTCCCTTTTTTCTTCTCTTCTTCTTCCTCCTACTCATTTTCTTACTCTTCCTCGTTTTCCTCCTTCTTCTTCTTCTTCTCCTCCTCCTCCTCCTTATTCCTCTCTTCCTTCTCCTTTTTCTTTTTTCTTCTCCTCTTCTTCTTCCTCCTACTCCTTTTCTTACTCTTCCTCCTCATCCTTCTTCTTCTCTTCCTCTTCCTACTTTTTTTCTTACTTTTCGTCATTCTCCTGTCCATTCTCCTCTTCCCTTTTTCTTCTTCTCTTCTACTCCTTCCCTTCCACCTTCTTCTAATCTTCCTCCTCCTCCTCCTCCTCCTTTTTCTTCCCTTCCTCCTTCCCCTTCTCTTCATCCTTCGTCTTCTTCATTCTCATTTATTATCATTATCTTCTTCATCGCCATACAGAATCGTTGGTGTATTCACTTTTCATCGGAACAGTTTAAACTATTCCCCTTTTAATTATCATTATTATGATTATCACTTCATCCGCACCATCATCCTCATGTTTTATCATCTTCTTCAATGTCTTCATAAAATTACCATTCGCTTCACAAGAGCAGCTTATTCCATTCCCACTGTCACCATTATAATCCATTATAATTTTTGCTGTTTCTCACTAGTTATTAAGTAGCAACACCTTCCCCACATCCCATTATCTAGTATTTCTTTAAAAATTGTTATGTTTTACAATAGTTTTTAATTGTTTTTAACAATTTTTCTTATTCTCCAAATCTACCAAAGGTTCTGAGAGTAGTGCTAAAATGCTGTGTAATACCAAAATCTTTCTACAAGGAAGTGAATGCTGGACAATTTCCTCACAAATGAAGTGGAGAATTGAGACATGGTGATACAGACATCGTAATACAGATGGATGAGGAGAATATCATTGATACATTGTGATACAGACGGTGATACAGAAAGATGAGGAAAATATCATTGAGACATGGTGATACAGATATGTTGATACCGTAATATGAGGAGATTATCATTGACACTTCGTGATACCGATATCGTGATACAGAAAGACGAGGAGAATATAACTGAGATGTGAAGATACGGACATGGTGATACAGAAGGATGAGGAGAATATCATTGAGACATGGTGATATGGAAGGTTGAGGATAATATCATTGTGACATGGTGATAAAGACATGGAGATACAGAAGGATGAGGAGATTATCATTGTGACAGAGTGATACAGACATGGAGATACGGAACGATGAGGAGAATGTCATTGTGACAGAGTGATACAGACATGGAGATACAGAACGATGAGGAGAATATCATTGTGACAGAGTGATACAGACATGGAGATACAGAACGATGAGGAGAATATCATTGTGACAGAGTGATACAGACATGGAGATACAGAACGATGAGGAGAATATCATTGTGACAGTGTGATACAGACATGGAGATACAGAAGGATGAGGAGAATATCATTGTGACAGAGTGATACAGACATGGAGATACAGAAGGACGAGGAGAATATCATTGTGACAGAGTGATACAGACATGGAGATACAGAACGATGAGGAGATTATCATTGTGACAGAGTGATACAGACATGGAGATACAGAAAGATGAGGAGAATATCATTGTGACAGAGTGATACAGACATGGAGATACAGAACGATGAGGAGATTATCATTGTGACAGAGTGATACAGACATGGAGATACAGAAGGATGAGGAGAATATCATTGAGAAAGAGTGATACAGACATGGAGATACAGAAGGTTGAGGAGAATATCATTGTGACAGAGTGATACAGATAGGAGATACAGAACGATGAGGAGAATATCATTGTGACAGAGTGATACAGACATGGAGATACAGAAGGATGAGGAGAATATCATTGTGACAGAGTGATACAGACATGGAGATACAGAACGATGAGAAGAATATCATTGTGACAGAGTGATACAGACATGGAGATACAGAACGATGAGGAGATTATCATTGTGACAGAGGGATACGGACATGGAGATACAGAACGATGAGGAGAATATCATTGTGACAGAGGGATACAGACATGGAGATACAGAAGGATGAGGAGAATATCATTGTGACAGAGTGATACAGACATGGAGATACAGAAGTATGAGGAGAATATCATTGTGAAAGTGTGATACAGACATGGAGATACAGAAGGATGAGGAGAATATCATTGTGACAGAGTGATACAGACATGGAGATACAGAACGATGAGGAGAATATCATTGTGACAGAGTGATACAGACATGGAGATACAGAACGATGAGGAGAATATCATTGTGACAGAGTGATACAGACATGGAGATACAGAACGATGAGGAGAATATCATTGTGACAGAGTGATACAGACATGGAGATACAGAAGGATGAGGAGAATATCATTGTGACAGAGGGATACGGACATGGAGATACAGAACGATGAGGAGAATATCATTGTGACAGAGGGATACAGACATGGAGATACAGAAGGATGAGGAGAATATCATTGTGACAGAGGGATACGGACATGGAGATACAGAACGATGAGGAGAATATCATTGTGACAGAGTGATACAGACATGGAGATACAGAAGGATGAGGAGAATATCATTGTGACAGAGTGATACAGACATGGAGATACAGAACGATGAGGAGAATATCATTGTGACAGAGAGATACAGACATGGAGATACAAACAGAACGATGAGGAGAATATCATTGTGACAGAGATGATACAGACATGGAGATACAGAAGGGATGAGGAGAATATCATTGATGGAGGGGATGAGGGACATTGGAGATACAGAACGATGAGGAGAATATCATTGTGACAGAGTGATAGACATGGAGATACAGAAGGATGAGGAGAATATCATTGTGACAGAGTGATACAGACATGGAGATACAGAACGATGAGGAGAATATCATTGACAGAGTGATACAGACATGGAGATACAGAACGATGAGGAGAATATCATTGTGACAGAGTGATACAGACATGGAGATACAGAAGGATGAGGAGAATATCATTGTGACAGAGGATACAGACATGGAGATACAGAACGATGAGGAGAATATCATTGTGACAGAGTGATACAGACATGGAGATACAGAAGGATGAGGAGAATATCATTGTGACAGAGTGATACAGACATGATACAGAACGATGAGGAGAATATCATTGTGACAGAGATACAGACATGGAGATACAGAACGATGAGGAGAATATCATTGTGACAGAGGATACAGACATGGAGATACAGAACGATGAGGAGAATATCATTGTGACAGAGTGATACAGACATGGAGATACAGAAGGATGAGGAGAATATCATTGTGACAGAGGGATACAGACATGGAGATACAGAACGATGAGGAGAATATCATTGTGACAGAGGGATACAGACATGGAGATACAGAACGATGAGGAGAATATCATTGTGACAGAGGATACAGACATGGAGATACAGAACGATGAGGAGAATATCATTGTGACAGAGTGATACAGATGGGAGATACAGAAGGATGAGGAGAATATCATTGACAGAGGGATACAGACATGGAGATACAGAACGATGAGGAGAATATCATTGTGACAGAGTGATACAGACATGGAGATACAGAACGATGAAAAGAATATCATTGTGACAGACAGTGATACAGACATGGAGATACAGAACGATGAGGAGAATATCATTGTGACAGAGTGATACAGACATGGAGATACAGAAGGATGAGGAGAATATCATTGTGACAGAGGATACGGACATGGAGATACAGAACGATGAGGAGAATATCATTGTGACAGAGTGATACAGACATGGAGATACAGAAGGATGAGGAGAATATCATTGTGACAGAGGGATACGGACATGGAGATACAGAACGATGAGGAGAATATCATTGTGACAGAGTGATACAGACATGGAGATACAGAAGGATGAGGAGAATATCATTGTGACAGAGTGATACAGACATGGAAATTCAGAACGATGAGGAGAATATCATTGTGACAGAGTGATACAGACATGGAGATACAGAAGGATGAGGAGAATATCATTGTGACAGAGTGATACAGACATGGAGATACAGAACGATGAGGAGAATATCATTGTGACAGAGTGATACAGACATGGAGATACAGAACGATGAGGAGAATATCATTGTGACAGAGGGAGACATGGACACAGAACGATGAGAATATACAGAACGATGAGGAGAATATCATTGTGACAGAAATGATACAGACATGGAGATACAGAAGGATGAGGAGAATATCATTGTGACAGAGAGATACAGACATGAGGAGAATATCATTTGTGACAGAACGATGAGGAGAATAGAACGATGAGGAGAATAGAGACAGATACAGACATGGAGATACAGAACGATGAGAGGAATATCATTGTGACAGAGGATACAGACATGGAGATACAGAACGATGAGGAGAATATACAGAACGATGAGGAGAATATCATTGGACAGAGGATACAGACATGGAGATACACAACGATGAGGAGAATATCACAGACAGAGTGATACAGACATGGAGATACAGAACGATGAGGAGAATATCATTGTGACAGAGTGATACAGACATGGAGATACAGAACGATGAGGAGAATATCATTGTGACAGAGTGATACAGACATGGAGATACAGAAGGTTGAGGAGAATATCATTGTGACAGAGTGATACAGATAGGAGATACAGAACGATGAGGAGAATATCATTGTGACAGAGTGATACAGACATGGAGATACAGAAGGATGAGGAGATAATCATTGTGACAGAGTGATACAGACATGGAGATACAGAACGATGAGCAGAATATCATTGTGACAGAGTGATACAGACATGGAGATACAGAACGATGAGGAGATTATCATTGTGACAGAGGGATACCGACATGGAGATACAGAACGATGAGGAGAATATCATTGTGACAGAGGGATACAGACATGGAGATACAGAAGGATGAGGAGAATATCATTGTGACAGAGTGATACAGACATGGAGATACAGAAGGATGAGGAGAATATCATTGTGACAGAGTGATACAGACATGGAGATACAGAACGATGAGGAGAATATCATTGTGACAGAGTGATACAGACATGGAGATACAGAAGGATGAGGAGAATATCATGGAGACAGAACGATGATACAGACATGGAGATACAGAACGATGAGGAGAATATCATTGTGACAGAGTGATACAGACATGGAGATACAGAACGATGAGGAGAATCATTGATGACAGAGTGATACAGACATGGAGATACAGAACGATGAGGAGAATATCATTGACAGAGTGATACAGACATGGAAATACAGAACGATGAATATCATTTGGAGAATATCAGACATGGAGACAGAACGATGAGGAGACATTGGAGATACAGACAGAACGATGAGGAGAATATCATTGTGACAGAGTGATACAGACATGGAGATACAGAACGATGAGGAGAATATCATTGTGACAGAGTGATACAGACATGGAGATACAGAAGGATGAGGAGAATATCATTGTGACAGAGTGATACAGACAGGAGATACAGAACGATGAGGGAGAATATCATTGTGACAGAGTGATACAGACATGGAGATACAGAAGGATGAGGAGAATATCATTGACAGAGTGATACAGACATGGAGATACAGAACGATGAGAAGAATATCATTGTGACAGAGTGATACAGACATGGAGATACAGAAGGTTGAGGAGAATATCATTGACAGAGTGATGAGATGAGATACAGAACGATGAGGAGAATATCATTGTGACAGAGTGATACAGACATGGAGATACAGAAGGATGAGGAGAATATTGACAGAAGGTTGATGGAGACAGAGTGATACAGACATGGAGATACAGAACGATGAGGAGAAAATCATTGTGACAGAGTGATACAGACATGGAGATACAGAACGATGAGGAGAATATCATTGTGACAGAGGATACCGACATGGAGATACAGAACGATGAGGAGAATATCATTGACAGAGGGATACAGACATGGAGATACAGAAGGATGAGGAGAATATCATTGTGACAGAGTGATACAGACATGGAGATACAGAAGGATGATGAAGAATATCATTGACAGAGTGATACAGACATGGAGATACAGAACGATGAGGAGATTATCATTGTGACAGAGTGATACAGACATGGAGATACAGAACGATGAGGAGAATATCATTGTAACAGAGGATACAGACATGGAGATACAGAAGGTTGAGGAGAATATCACAGACAGAGAGATACAGATAGGATAGATACAGAACGATGAGGAGAATATCATTGTGACAGAGAAAGTGATACAGACATGGGAGATACAGAACGATGAGGAGATTATCATTGTGACAGAGTGATACAGACATGGAGATACAAAGGATGAGGAGAATATCATTGTGACAGAGTGATACAGACATGGAGATACAGAACGATGAGGAGAATATCATTGTGACAGAGAAGTGATACAGACATGGATATACAGAACGATGAGGAGAATATCATTGTGACAGAGTGATACGACATGGAGAGAATACAGAAGGATGAGGAGAATAAGGATGATTGTGACAGAGTGATACAGACATGGAGATACAGAATGATGAGGAGAATATCATTGGACAGAGTGATACAGACATGGAGATACAGAACGATGAGGGAGAATACAGACAGACAGAGTGATACAGACATGGAGATACAGAACGATGAGGGGAGAATATCATTGTGACAGAGGATACAGACATGGAGATAGAAGGTTGAGGAGAATATCAGAAGGACAGAGTGATACAGATAGGAGATACAGAACGATGAGGAGAATATCATTGACAGAGTGATACAGACATGGAGATACAGAAGGATGAGGGAGAATATCATTGTGACAGAGTGATACAGACATGAGATACAGAACGATGAGGAGAATATCATTGACAGAGTGATTACAGACATGGAGATACAGAACGATGAGGAGAATATCATTGTGACAGAGGGATACGGACATGGAGATACAGAACGATGAGGAGAATATCATTGTGACAGAATGATACAGACATGGAGATACAGAAGGATGAGGAGAAATATCATTGGGACAGAGTGATACAGACATGGAGATACAGAACGATGAGGAGAATATCATTGGACAGAGTGATACAGACATGGAGATACAGAACGATGAGGAGAATATCATTGTGACAGAGTGATACAGACATGGAGATACAGAACGATGAGGAGAATATCATTGTGACAGAGTGATACAGACATGGAGATACAGAACGATGAGGAGAATATCAATGTGACAGAGTGATACAGACATGGAGATACAGAACGATGAGGAGAATATCATTGACAGACAGAGATACAGACATGGAGATACAGAACGATGAGGAGAATATCATTGTGACAGAGTGATACAGACATGAGATACAGAAGGTTGAGGAGAATATCATTGTGACAGAGTGATACAGACATGAGATACAGAACGATGAGGAGAATATCATTGTGACAGAGTGATGAGATACAGAAGGAGATAATCATTGTGACAGAGTGATACAGACATGGAGATACAGAACGATGAGCAGAATATCATTGTGACAGAGGATACAGACATGGAGATACAGAACGATGAGAGAATATCATTGTGACAGAGGGATACCGACATGGAGATACAGAACGATGAGGAGAATATCATTGTGACAGAGGGATACAGACATGGAGATACAGAAGGATGAGGAGAGAATATCATTGTGACAGAGGATACAGACATGGATACAGACAGATGATGGGGAGATACAGAAGGATGAGGAGAATATCATTGTGACAGACAGAGGAGATACAGACATGGAGATATCATTGAAGAGTGATACGATGGAGATACAGAAGATGAGGGAGAATATCATTGTGACAGAGTGATACAGACATGGAGATACAGAAGATGAGGAGAATATCATTGTGACAGAGGACAGAGTGATACAGAACATGGAGATACAGAACGATGGAGGAGAATATCATTGTGACAGAGTGATACAGACATGAGATACAGAACGATGAGGAGAATATCATTGTGACAGAGTGATACAGACATGGAGATACAGAACGATGAGGAGAATATCATTGTGACAGAGTGATACAGACATGGAGATACAGAACGATGAGGAGAATATCATTGACAGAGGGATACAGACATGGAGATACAGAACGATGAGGAGAATATCATTGTGACAGAGTGATACAGACATGGAGATACAGAACGATGAGGAGAATATCATTGTGACAGAGTGATACAGACATGGAGATGAGGAGAATATCAGACAGGTTGACATGGAGATACAGAACGAATATCATTGTGACAGAGTGATACAGATAGAGGAGATACAGAACGATGAGGAACGATGAGGAGAATATCATTGACAGAGGGACAGACATGGAGATACAGACATGGAGATACAGAAGGATGAGGAGAATATCATTGTGACAGAGTGATACAGACATGGAGATACAGAACGATGAGAAGAATATCATTGGACAGAGGATACAGATATGATACAGAACGATGGGAGAATATCATTGTGACAGAGTGATACAGACATGGAGATGAGGATGAGAGAATATCATTGTGACAGAGTGATACAGATAGGAGATACAGAACGATGAGGAGAATATCATTGACAGAGTGATACAGACATGGAGATACAGAACGATGAGGAGAATATCATTGTGACAGAGTGACAGAGTACAGACATGGAGATACAGAACGATGAGGAGAAAATCATTGTGACAGAGTGATACAGACATGGAGATACAGAACGATGAGGAGAACATCATTGTGACAGAGGGATACAGAACGATGAGGAGAATATCATTGGACAGATACAGAACGATGAGGAGAATATCATTGTGACAGAGGGATACAGACATGAGATACAGAAGGATGAGGAGAATATCATTGTGACAGACAGACATGGGAAATGGACATGGAGATACAGAAGGATGAGAAGAATATCATTGTGACAAGAGGGAGAATATCATTGACAGAGTGATACAGACATGGAGATACAGAACGTTGAGGAGAATATCAGAACGATGAGGAACGATTATCATTGTGACAGAGTGATACAGACATGGAGATACAGAACGATGAGGAGAATATCATTGTAACAGAGTGATACAGATAGGAGATACAGAACGATGAGAGATACAGAAGGATGAGGGGAGAAGGATGAGGAGATCATTGTGACAGAGGATACAGATAGAGATACAGAACGATGAGGAGAATATCATTGTGACAGAGTGATACAGACATGGAGATACAGAACGATGAGGAGATTATCATTGACAGAGAGATATACCGACGATGAGGAGAATATCATTGACAGAGTGGATACAGACATGGAGATACAGAAGATGAGGAGAATATCATTGACAGAGACATGGATACAGACATGGAGATACAGAACGATGAGGAGAATATCACAGACAGAGTGATACACATGATGGATACAGAACGATGAGGAGAATATCATTGTGACAGAGGATACAGACATGGAGATACAGAAGGATGAGGAGAATATCATTGACAGAATGGATACAGACATGGAGATACAGAATGATGAGGAGAATATCATTGTGACAGAGTGATACAGACATGGAGATACAGAACGATGAGGAGAAATATCATTGTGACAGAGTGATACAGACATGGAGATACAGAACGATGAGGAGAATATCATTGTGACAGAGTGATACAGACATGGAGATACAGAAGGATGAGGAGAATATCATTGTGACAGAGTGATACAGATGGAGATACAGAACGATGAGAGAATATCATTGGACAGAGTGATACAGACATGGAGATACAGAAGGATGAGAGAGAGAAGAGTGATACATGGGAGATAAAAGGATGACAGTGACAGAGGATACAGACATGGAGATACAGAAGGATGAGGAGAATATCATTGTGACAGAGTGATACAGACATGGAGATACAGAACGATGAGGAGAATATCATTGACAGAGTGATACAGACATGGAGATACAGAACGATGAGGGAGAATATCAGAGAGGATACAGACATGGAGATACAGAACGATGAGGAGAATATCATTGTGACAGAGGGATACAGACATGGAGATACAGAACGATGAGAGAATATCATTGACAGAAATATACAGACATGAGATACAGAGATAGATACAGACATGGAGATACAGAACGATGAGGAGAATATCATTGTAACAGAGATGAGGAGAACGATGAGGAGAATATCATTGTGACAGAGTGATACAGACATGGAGATACAGAATGATGAGGAGAATATCATTGTGACAGAGTGATACAGACATGGAGATACAGATGAGGAGAATATCATTGTGACAGAGTGATACAGACAGGAACAGATGAGGAGAATATCATTGACAGAGTGATACAGACATGGAGATACAGAACGATGAGGAGAATATCATTGTGACAGAGTGATACAGACATGGAGATACAGAAGGTTGAGGAGAATATCATTGTGACAGAGTGATACAGATAGGAGATACAGAACGATGAGGAGAATATCATTGTGACAGAGTGATACAGACATGGAGATACAGAACGATGAGGAGATTATCATCATTGTACAGACATGGGAGATACAGAACGATGAGGAGAATATCATTGACAGAGTGATACAGACATGGAGATACAGAACGATGAGGAGAATATCATTGTGACAGAGTGATACAGACATGGAGATACAGAACGATGAGGAGAATATCATTGTGACAGAGTGATACAGACATGGAGATACAGAAGGATGAGGAGAATATCATTGTGACAGAGTGATACAGACATGGAGATACAGAACGATGAGGAGAATATCATTGTGACAGAGGATACAGAACATGGAGATACAGAACGATGGAGGAGAAGAATATCATTGTGACAGAGGGATACAGACATGGAGATACAGAAGGATGAGGAGAATATCATTGTGACAGAGTGATACAGACATGGAGATACAGAACGATGAGGAGAATATCATTGTGACAGAATAATACAGACATGGAGATACAGAACGATGAGGAGATTATCATTGTGACAGAGTGATACAGACATGGAGATACAGAACGATGAGGAGAATATCATTGACAGAGTGATACAGACATGAGGAGATACAGAAGGGATGAGGAGAATATCATTGTGACAGAGTGATACAGACATGGAGATACAGAACGATGAGGAGAATATCATTGTGACAGAGTGATACAGACATGGAGATACAGAAGGATGAGGA
The DNA here is from genome assembly GCA_903632075.3 of Acanthosepion pharaonis. Taxonomy (NCBI): domain Eukaryota; kingdom Metazoa; phylum Mollusca; class Cephalopoda; order Sepiida; family Sepiidae; genus Acanthosepion; species Acanthosepion pharaonis. The sequence goes on along the minus strand of CAHIKZ030005358.1, from coordinate 868,908 downwards.
GAATATCATTGTGACAGAGGGATACGGAGATACAGAACGATGAGGAGAATATCATTGTGACAGAGTGATACAGACATGGAGATACAGAAGGATGAGGAGAATAACTTTGTGACAGAGTGATACAGACATGGAGATACAGAACGATGAGGAGAATATCATTGTGACAGAGTGATACAGACATGGAGATACAGAACGATGAGGAGAATATCATTGTGACAGAGTGATACAGACATGGAGATACAGAACGATGAGGAGATTATCATTGTGACAGAGTGATACAGACATGGAGATACAAAAGGATGAGGAGAATATCATTGTGACAGAGTGATACAGAAAAATGCGGGGAATATCATTGAGAAATGGCTATAAAGAAGTATGTGAATATCCTCATCGATGGAAAATCTCAGCAACAACCATGTTTTATGGAAAATGGAAGCAAAAATAATAAGTACACTTATAATCAGAAAGAGACAGCAGAAATTCATGGAACTCACAATGAGGAATCAGGCTTCGAAGAATGGATGGTAAGAATGTAAACAGCTTAGAGCTAAAAACCACTGTAAAGTATAGAGTGTCATAATGAGGAAAGACTGTTTAGAAAATTTAACACTTCTAGGACATATTAAAGGTAGGGATGAAAACAGGGTGTAACCTACTTAACGATCTTGTCTAAATGGATGGCAGAACGGTGTTTGTGAGTTGATAGCTAAAAGAAAAACTTAACTAAGAACTACAAAGGATAGGTAGTTGTGGAGAGCCATGATCCCCCAATGTACTGAACGGACACGGCACAGAGAAAAAGACGACTTTCAATGGAAATCAAGTGACAGTAGTTTTTCTCCCTCGTCAAGGTGATTTTAGGAATACCATCATTTCAGGGGTTTCAATTCTTGCCCGGATTTGTAATTTTTTCAATCTCTTTTCAGGACATTTTAAGTTGCTACTTTAATAATTGATGTAATGAATATGCATACACCTCACAGTAATATGATTGGCTGGTGTCAGCCATAAATACAGACTGATGTGGACACCTATAGTCTTCGTCTTTTACGTACGCCTATTGCCTACCACTACGATGAGGACCAGCACATTACGGTTACCTGCTAGATTGTCCTATCCGGTTACAGTAGTCAACAACCACTTTGCTACTTCGAACAAATATATCCTTTTCCGGGACATATCAATAATGTATGCGTTTTTCAACCTAAGCTTCTATAGTTCTTTTCCATTTTTCGTAAAAATCTATTTTCCTGCTTTTCACTCAGTGATCTTCTGAAACAATGATATCTGCTATCACATAAGATTTTTTTTTCTCGTCTATAAGAACGAAATCAGATTCCCCAGTCTCGATAGAAAGTGTGTTTGAATTTTAAACTTTTTTTTAATCATTTTACCCGAAGCCAGGCGATGAAGCCACTAGGGTGCATACAGTTGCTGAGAGTGAAAGAAGATTATAAGACTTTGGTGAAGAGAAAAAACAATATCAGAACAGGATTTATGAACACAAAAGATCTCGAATGGTGCTGCATTTAAATGTTTGAAGATTGTAGTTATCAGGGAAGCAAAAAATCGGAAAGGCGTTCTACTGGTGAAAATTGAGAGAAAAGAAAATATTAGAATAATTTCGACAGAAATTGAATTTTCATATTTGAATTTATCCATAAACTGTTGGATTTGTATTTTCAAATAAAGGTTATTTACATAATTGCATAATTCCAAATAAATTAATCCTACCCAATCAAGTCTCCTAATGTATTTCTTTTGATATAATTTATTGTATTCACTTATCCTCTGATTGACAATAGAACTTCCATATCCCCATTGACTACGTCTATGTTTTGTTCTTGGATGATTTTCCTAAGCTGCTTAAAATATTCAGATTCACTCTTCACATGTCCTCTGCGTAACCATGTCTACGTCATTTCATAGACAATTCCTTTTCGCTCTTGTATTGTTTATAGAGTTGATTTTCTTTCATCGTTAACTTCTTATATAATATATTTGTTTCTGTTATTTATGCTATAGATTTTGGTTACCGTAAGTATTCTTTTATTTCTTTGATATAAATGACAATAGGAAAACTGTAGTAGTTGCCGGCGCGTTTCGTCCAATGTGGACTTTTTCAAGGCAAAAAACGAAATGAATTTATTTAAACAAAGTAACTAATAATAACAAAAACAAAATGTTCTTAGCAACTGGAAGAATTTAGAGAACGCTATTTTCATACTGTTAACTGAAAATTACGTCAATTACTGTCACGTGTGGAGATATTGTTATTATTGCTGTGTTGATGGATTTAACCATTTCCTTTTGATTTCTTGATACTGTTGTTTACGTTTGTTTGGGAGAGTGGTAATTCTGTTAATAAAGGTGAAATAGGGAAAAGGCCTGGACGTAGATTCATATTTGGGTAATATTCGATGGCGGCAGTCTCGAGGATTTTCCTTCTGAGTGAGTTATTTTCTTTTTTTATGAGTGTAGCATTTTTAAAATCAAAATTATGGTTGAATTTATTTCTATGTATGAATAGTGCATTAGCTAAGTTGTTTTTTGTGAGGTTTCTCCAATATATTGGGAGGAACAGTTTTCCCTATTTCCCTAAATTCTTCCAGTTGCTAAGAACATTTTGTTTTTGCTATTATTAGTTACTTTGTTTAAATAAATTGATTTCGTTTTTTGCCTTGAGAATGTCCACATTGGACGAAACGCGTCAGAAATAACTACAGTTTTCCTATTGTCAATTATATTTATAAATATTGTCTTTTTCTACAGGTAAACTCTGAGAAATTTTTCATTCTTTTATTTTTTTTAAATATAAAGAGAATTGATAGCCGAATTGACACAATTCTCGGTGCTGGAAGCTCTTCTTCCCATTCACCCCACTCTAAGTTTCACCCTAAGCAAAGCGATAATACCACTAGGACGCAAACGGTTACTAGGAGGGAAAGAGAATGAGAAGACCTTAGTGAAGAGGAAGGACAATAAAAGAACAGGTTTCAGGGGAATAAAAGTTAGCGATAAGCGTTTCATTTTTCAATTTTTAAAAATTGTATGTGGGGGTTCGATAGACGAGAAAAGAAACTATTAAAATAGAACCTGTAGTTGTATCTTGTTAGTTCAACAGTAAAACTATGATAATTAGTTGAAATTCTAGTATTACGCTTAAATTTATGCTTTCGAGGCACCAAGGAAGAAAAATCATCAGAACAATTGCCAACAAAATCTTTATAGAAAAGTCATATTACGGAAGCTGGAAAGTGACTGAAATCGAGATGCCAAGTAAGGATCGGTTACATTGTAGATCTTTCTCTGGTTTTTTTATAAGTATCTCGAAATATATAGCAGAAGCAGATATGACAGCAACATGGTAGACTTATCAATGTGCAAGATGGATTCTGACGAAAAATATTGTCTGGCATGACACAGTGGACCCACTTTCCTAGCAATAGACCTAGCATTTGATTCAATATAATCACTTCATGTCAGTGAAAGACGTGCGGCGACGACGACACAAGAGTCGCTGCACTGTCTACCCGCACCTCACTGTTATTAATATCATCATTAGTTTATGTATCATCAATTACATCATTTGATCCAAATTTCTAACTTTTTCTCTTACAGTTTACAAAGAGTCTGAATATTTCACTGTTTTTGCTAAATTTATTAAACCCGATATCTATGCTGATGACATAACCATTTTCTCCTGTCTAAATAGTAAGTCTGATCATTTTATAAAGTCAAATTGGCAGCTGATCTCAAAATGATCAACATTCTGTTGTTAAATGGGACAAGAAAAGGCTTGTTAAATTTAACGCCTCCAAAACGAAACTGTTCTGTTTTAATAGCCTGAAAGAAACCTTTTTACTTACCACCAGCATGCCTAACACTAACTCCATGGAGAGTGACTCATTACACTTTCTTCGACAAATATTTTATGCTTATATGAAGTGGAAGGATTCTATTGAATCAATTGCTGGATTTGTCGTACTAGACAATTTTTCTCGCCAGAATTTATCTTACACATTTATAAGTCTATTACTGCCACATATGATGCCTCTTCTATGTATTTAGAGATACTTGATAAAATTGAAAGAATTTGAAATCTTATTAACCTTGACCTGGCATCTCAGCTTCAGTCACTTTCCATCACCGTAATGTAGCTTCTCTGCGCTTTTTCTATAAATACTTACATGATAATTGTTCTGATGAGCTTTCCTCTTTGGTACAGTCTTGACCTGGCATCTCGGCTTCAGTCACTTTCCCATCACCGTAATGTAGCTTCTCTGTGCCTTTTCTATAAATACTTTCATGGTAATTGTTCTGATGATCTTTCCTCTTTGGTATAGTCTTGACCTGGCATCTCGGCTTCAGTCACTTTCCCATCACCGTAATGTAGCTTCCCTGTGCCTTTTCTATAAATACTTTCATGGTAATTGTTCTGATGATCTTTCCTCTTTGGTACAGTCTTGACCTGGCATCTCGGCTTCAGTCACTTTCCCATTACTGTAATGTAGCTTCTCTGTGCCTTTTCTATAAATCCTTTCATGGTAATTGTTCTGATGAGCTTTCCTCTTTGGTACAGTCTGGACCTATCATCTCGGCTTCACTCACTTTCCCATCCCCGTAATGTAGCTTCTCTGTGCCTTTTCTATAAATACTTTCATGGTAATTGTTCTGATGATCTTTCCTCTTTGGTACAGTCTTGACCTGGCATCTCGGCTTCAGTCAATTTCCTATCACCGTAATGTAGCTTCTCTGTGCCTTTTCTATAAATACTTTCATGGTAATTGTTCTGATGATCTTTCCTCTTTGGTACAGTCTTGACCTGGCATCTCGGCTTCAGTCACTTTCCCATTACTGTAATGTAGCTTCTCTGTGCCTTTTCTATAAATACTTTCATGGTAATTGTTCTGATTAGCTTTCCTCTTTCGTACAGTCTTCACCTGGCATCTCGGCTTCAGTCACTTTCCCATCACCGTAATGTAGCTTCTCTGTGTCTTTTCTATAAATACTTTCATGGTAATTGTTCTGATTAGCTTTCCTCTTTCGTACAGTCTTCACCTGGCATCTCGGCTTCAGTCACTTTCCCATCACCGTAATGTAGCTTCTCTCTGCCTTTTCTATAAAAACATTCATGGTAATTGTTCTGATGAGCTTTCCTCTTTGGTACAGTCTTCACCTGGCATCTCGGCTTCAGTCACTTTCCTATCACCGTAATGTAGTTTCTCTATGCCTTTTCTATAAATACTTTCATGATAATTGTTCTGATGAGCTTTCCTCTTTGGTACAGTCTTGACCTGGCATCTCGGCTTCAGTCACTTTCCCATCAACGTAATGTAGCTTCTCTCTGCCTTTTCTATAAATACTTTCATGGTAATTGTTCTGATGAGCTTTCATCTTTGGTACAGTCTTCACCTGGCATCTCGGCTTCAGTCACTTTCCCATCACCGTAATGTAGCTTCTCTGTGCCTTTTCTATAAATACTTTCATGGTAATTGTTCTGATGCACTTTCCTTTATGATACTTAGACTCTATGTATTCAAGCGCTGTACAAAGTTTCATCATTTTACAGTTGAAATGGCTAGGTGGATCCATAAGTTCTATGCTGACAGTTTCTGCTATCACACTTCTCGCTTGTGGAACTCCCTTCTGGCTTCCTACTTTCCAGTCAATTTTGATTTTCCAAAATTTAAATGCAACGTTTTCTTAATTCTTGTTCGTTTTATTGTTCTCTCTCCTTTATAGTGTTTTTTTCTCATATTCTATAACTGTAAGTAACTCCTTACATCTTAGCAGATTTATTAACTTGCTTGGGGTGAAATGATTAGAAAAAATTCTGCTGTTGAGATTATTTTCAAATATTTTATTCATTTCATTCTGCTTCCAGGGTTTTATAGTGGCTTGCCAAACACACACACACACACACACACACACACACACACACACACACACACACACACACACACACACACACAAGCGCCCGCCATTCAGCGTTGTGGTGATTTCATGTCTGTCTATTTCGTTTCCTACTGTCAACTTCCGATTTCTTTTACGTATCACTAACGCTGCACATTTTCAAATGAGACACGAATTATTATATAGAACGCTTATCTTTTTCAGACAGCATCTCGCTGGTAAAATTGGTATAAAACGCTTAAAGATACAAACAATATTCTATTGTTGACTGACATTTTATCGGTGTAATTTAGATAAAATAATTATAAAAACAAAACAGGGTATTTATTAAATCATTTCAGATTAACATAGTTCTTTATAGCTTTGACTAACTTCTTAATAAATGAGGCATAGATGTTCCAGTTATTATTATTATTATTATTAGCTGATGAATAATAATGGCTATCATTCACAATAAATACATACCAACAAAATTCTAACACGATTAAACTGTTCCTTCACTATAGAACAGACGTGACTTGTGTTGGAGATAACCGACTGTTTAGTCAATTTGTTTTGCTTTTATTTTATTTTCCATAATTCTATTTTTTTTCTTTTTTTTGCATCAAAAGACACACATAGCTTCTGACACAAAACACATTCATCGTTCTACAAATTATTCAGAAGACTATCCTTATCTTCTTTGTTTGGATCATTATAACTTGTCCGTCACATTCTCCCAATTTCTTTGTCTTGAGTGAACATTGATGAAGCATTATTTAATGATTAATTCTACTATTCTATGATTCCATCTTATTCCATCTTATTCTATGATTTGTTATACTATTTATTCTATGATTTGTTCTATTATTATAATTCCATTATTCTATATTTATTCAATAATTTATACTATTATTATTCCATGATTCAATAAATCCCATTATTTCATGTTTACTTCTTGATCTATTCCATTATCATTCCATGATTCCATTAAATCCCATTATTCCTTGTTTACTTCATGATTTATTCCGTTATCATTCCATTACTCCATTATCATTCCATAATTCCATATTCATTATATAATTTATTCCATTATTATTCCATGATTCTTATTAAATCTCATTATTCCATATTTATTTCAATTTTTCCATTATCATTTCATGATTCAATCATATTGACATTTTTTCTGTTAGTATTATTACAGTAACTATTCCATTTATTATTCCATGATTCCGTAATATTTCATTATTCCATTATTATTCCATGATAATTTCATGATTTAATCAAACGACTATTTTCAAATGTTTCAATTACAGCATTCATTTTGTTATGACGTTTCAATTTCAGAGTTTTGGCTGAGTTTTTTTATATAATATTGTCATTATTTTATTATAAATCCAAAGAAATATCTTCAGTAGTTTCGATCATTATATCTTCTTTTTATGTACCGTGTCCTTTCAGGACGTAGGCGATCATGACACTCCACTTCCCCCTATCCCTTCTGGCTCTCAACAGGTATTGCGTTTCTGCCAGCTCCGAAGTTGAGGCTGATTGGAAATGGGGTGAATATAGATTGGGTTGTTTTCTCTTTCTTATTCTTTTTCTTAGTCTTCATTTTCTCGAGAAAAAAGGGTGTATCTTCTTTCTTTCTTATTTTCTTTTGTTCATTTTCTCATGTAAAGGTGGGGGTTATGTTGTTTTTTTAATCTCAATAAATTATCTACTCACCAGTCTTTTACTAACGCCTGATTAGATGTATCACTATGCATTGAAACATGATTGATTCATGTAGGGTTTCTTTACATGATTTTGATGCAATAACCTAAAATAAAGAATATTGCTCTACTTTTTTATTGAGCCCTCTTTTAAATTGAATGTTAAGAACGTCTAAATTGGATTCTGTTTGTTCTCATTTTACACTAATATATATATATATATATATATATATATATATATATATATATATATATGAAGAAATATAGTTTTAAGGTGTGCTATTAATGGGATAAAAGTGCTCAATATCAGAGATAGAGCGTATGTAAATATAAATATAAAAGTGAACAGGCTGTTGACTTCAGTGTTCACTGAGATATATATATATATATATATATATATATATATATATATATATATATATATATATATATATATATATTTATTTGTTGGATTGATGTGAGTTTATATATATATATATATATATATATATATATATATATATATATATATACATATATTATGGTTATATTTAAAGACACACACTTTTCATACACATTACATAGAAAAACATGTCAAAATCGGTACAAATTGCAGTCGTGTATATATATATATATATATATATATATATATATATATATATATCAATATTTATAGGATAATTATATATATCAATATTTTATAGGATATATATATCAATAGTTATATGATAATTATATATATATATATATATATATATATATATATATAAAGTAAACACATACAAAAAATAAACAATAAAAAAAGTAACCAATATCATTATAATTTATTATAATAACCAAAGATTTACCAACAATATGCCGTACGTGTATAGAAAAATACAAATATAAAATTAAACAAAAATTACTTAAAACTGCATTAGGCTATTTGGCACTGTTACTCGCGGAACGTCTAGCGCCCTCTTGAGGTCACCTAGGGTTCCGAGAAACACCGGCTGAGAGATTAACATTACTCTATCTTATTTTTGAACATTATGAACTGGCTTCTACAGAATTATAAACAAAGCACTGTACCAACTAACAGAAACCACATCACTTGAGGACTACCAACACCAGCCACAACTAAAATGGATAGCACATGTAACTCAAAGAGAAAACAATGACATAATCAAAATGTTAACATTCAACACTACTTCAAATAAAAGGTTACAGAGGAAAAAACCCATTAATTCTGGAAACCGTAATAACAGCTACTCTACTTGGAAAACCTGTATTCCTGAAAAAAGATTTTATAAATTTTAAACGAGAACCGTACTGGCTGCTCGGTCAATGAATGTCAAAAGTTTCCTTATGAGTAATCGGTTAATATTATCATTAACATTTATCAAGACCCTCTGACTATATGCTGTTATTCTTTATTTTAATGGCAGTTTCACTTCATTTTTATTATTGTCGATTTTTTATCGTATGAAACTTGTCAATACGCTCTTTATCATTAATATTGTTTTACTATTATTTTAATATTGATTAATCCATTAGTCCATTAGAATACTATGTTATTTTATCACAACATCCTGGTCAACAATATCTTCATCATTCATTTTGTTTAATTACTAGTTGTACTCTATCTCATTATAGTTGCTTTTTATCGCAACTCACAGGGTAATACTATATTACTACTATTATTTTATTACTTGTTTTCCTTAGTCATTTTATTGTTACTTTTCATGGTAGCACTCTAAGCCAAAGCATTATATTGTTACTACTTTTGTTCCATTTCATTATTGTAATTTCTTTTCTATACTATATATGTCAATAAGCTCTTCTTTGTTGTTATTATTTTATTACTAGTTGTAATCAAACTTGTTAACCTTGCATCTTATAGAAACCATTTAGTTAAATATACCCTTCATTATCACAATTCTTTATCGCCATATTTACTCAATCTTATTATTGTCAATAAAAACATTATTATTATTATTATTATTATTTTCTTTGATTTCTGGCGTTTACTCATTTCTTTCTGGGTCCTGCCCAGGAACCTAAGGTTAGAAATGGCATCATGACACTTTCCAATGACAAAACAAAAATATTACATAGATAAAGCCCTTCATAAAGTGTGGGCTGTACTTGTCAGAACAATTTTTTGTATCTCTTTGAGGCATGGACTTCCAGGAATCCCTTCAATTAATCTACTGCAATCTTTTCCAACCAGTCCTAGGGCTCCAACTACAACAGGGATTATTGATGTTCCCATATGCCATTATTATTATTATTATTATTATTATTATTATTATTATTATATTTTCTTTGATTTCTGGTGTGTACACATTTCTTTCCGGGTCCCGTCCAGAGACCTAAGGTTAGAAATGGCATCATAACATTTTTTACTGACCAACTAAAAAAAAATACATAGATAAAGCCCTTCGTAGAGTGTGGGCTGTACTTGTGAGAACAATTTTTTGTATTTCTTTGAGGCATGGACTTCCAGGAATCCCTTCACTTAGTCTACTGGAATCTTTTCCAACCAATCTGAGGGCTCCAACTACAACAGGGATTGTTGATGTTCCCATGTGTGATATTATTATTATTATTATTATTATTATTATTATTATTATTATTATTACATTGAGTTTTACTGTATTTATTATAACAGTTTTATCCCTACCCTATGACTAGATACATTTCTCATTAATACTAATAATACAAGTTTCAATCGATTGTTACTTTTTTGTTCTCCCAACTACGTCACTTTATTATTTCTATTATTTTATTGTTACCTCGGTTCAAACTTATTGTTATTGCTTCTTATAACTACCCTAATTACAATTATTTTACGTTGTTTAACTTAGGACTAATCTCCTCATATATTTTGTCATAGCAATGATAATAATAACAACAATGATGAATACATTAGTTTTGGATGTAATGTAAATAATGTAAATTATAACAATAACTCTTTTTTCCAGAAGTTCAGACAGAAATTGACACTGAAATCCGAAGGTGCACTGGGAGAACGAAAGATGCCTTCCAAAAGCTAAGCAGAGTATTGAGAAACAGAAAAATTTCACTAGAAGCAAAGAAAAGACTGCTGACCTTTAACGTGGTATCTGTCCTCGTATAGGGTAATGAATCTAAGACAATATCATGAAATATGAAGGAGAGACTTGAAGCAGCAGAAATGTGGTTCTACAAAAGGATGGTGGGGATACCATGGACTGAATATGTGAGCCACGACGAGGTTTTATGGAAAATGAAAACAAAGGAAACATACTTAAAATCTGGAAAAGACAGTTGAAATTTCTGGGCATATAATGAAGAAGGTGGGCTTGGAGAATCTGATACTCACAGGACAGACTGAAGAAAAACAAGACAGAAGAAAACAATGTACAACATACTTGATGAAGTTAAGTAAATGGATGACGGAACAGGGTTAAGGGGAGAATAAAAAAAAATAAAATTTATTAAGAGCTACAAAGGACAGGAAATAGTTGAAGGCCATGATCGCTTACGTCCTGAGGGTACACGACACATAAAGGAAATACCGTTTTCATTATTACTATTATTTTATCACTAGTTTCACTCTATTTTATTATTATTGCTTTTCATCCCAATTCTGTGTTATCTTCATTATTATTGATTTTTTATTAATAATTTTATAATTATTTCTATTATCTAAAAATTCTGGATCATTATACTCTTCATTATAAATAGTATTTTATTACTAGTTTCTTTTTCATCTGTTTTATTATCGTTGCTTTTTCTTTCAACATTCTGGGTCAATACCATCATCATTATTACTATTATTTTATAAATCGTTTTATTTTATTTTATTATTGTTCCTTGTTTTTAATGAGTTACACGTTTCATTGTTGCTAATGTGGTCGCTTTTTATTACAACACTTTGTGTCAATTTACAGAATCACTATTACCATGATTTTATTACTAACCTAATCGTATCTTATTATGATTATTTTGTAACTCAACCCCCTTCATTATTACTATCATTTTGGTATTAGTTTTACCCACATCCTTCTTGTTGCTTTGACTTAGTACATTCGTGATTATTAATCTATTTTTATTACTAGTCTTATTCTACATTTACTCTGTCTTCTTCATATTATTATTATTATTATTATTATTATTATTATTATTTTCTTTGATTTCTGGCGTTTACACATTTCTTTCCAGGTCCCGCCCAGAGACCTAAGGTTAGAAATGGCGTCATGACACTTTCCACTGACAAAAAAAAAATTAAATTACATAAGATAAAGCTCTTCGTAAGGTGTGGACTGTACTTGTCAGAACAATTTTTTGTATCTCTTTGAGGCATGGACTTCCAGGAATCCCTTCAATTAGTCTACTGAATCTTTTCCCAACCAGTCCTAGGGCTCCAACTACAACAGGGATTGTTGATGTTCCCATATGCCACATTTTCGAGATTTCTATTTCAAGATCCTTGTATTTTGACAACTTTTTGAATATCTTCAAAGATACATTGCAGTCAGCAGGGACTGCCATGTCAATAAGGAGGCACCGTTTTTGTTTGTGGTCTTTAATAACAATATCTGGCCGATTGGCCTTGATCGTTCTGTCAGTGTGTATTGTGTAGTCACATAGAATTGTAACAGGTCCTATCTCCGTAACCGGGTCTGGGTGGTGTTCATACCAGTTTCTTTAAGTTTCCTTCCCGTAGAAGTTGCAGATATTGGCCCACTCTGTCATGTCGGGTTTTATATTCAGGGGGTGCCAACACCGTGCAACCTGATACAAGATGATCAATCGTTTCTGGATACTTATCACAGAATCTGCATTTTGGGCTGACACAATATTTTAGTATATGTGCTTGATAATTCCTAGTTAGCAAGCATTGGTCCTGCGCAGCAAGAATAAAACCTTCAGTTTCCGCTTTCAACCCTGCACTACGTAGCCACTGATGGGTACGAGTTTTGTCTACGTCAGCTTGTTTGGTACGGGCAGAGTATTGGCCATGAAGCGGTTTATCTTGCCATCGCTTCTGTACCTGGTCGGTTACATTCGTCTTTGCTGTCTTTTTTAGGTATTTTGCAGTTTCAGCCGGTGTATTGTGCTGTAGTTGCATCTCTACGCCCATTTGAAACTCCATTTTGAATTTGTTGGCTTCTTTCGTTACGGAGTAAAGACGCTTAATACTTTCATGTTCCTTGACGCATACCATCATCCAGTCTTCTGTAGTTTCCATATATCTTTGGAGGCCAATTGTTGTAGTTTTGTAGGACAGTTCTATTTGAACTAATCCTCTGCCTCCTTCGGATCTGGGCACATACAGACGATCAACATCAGCTTTGGGGTGATGCATGCGATAGCAAGTGAGAAGCTTTCTCGTTTTGGCGTCCATTCGCTTAATTTCAGCTATGGTCTAGTTAAGGACATTAAAGCTGTATTGCACCACAGGGACAACCAATGTGTTTATGGCTGATATCATGTTTTTTGAGTTTAGCTCAGTATTTAGTACCAGACGTACACGCCTGTAGTATTCTTTTCTTATTTTTTCCTTCATTTGGGGATGTTGTATGCCATCTCCTTCGCTAATTCCTAGGTACTTATAAGCTTCATCATGCTGCAGTTCCCTATCTTTGTGACAAAATCTAAATCTATTAAGGGTGTTTCTGTAATTCTACCTTTCTTGAAAGTTACTTTTGCACATTTATCTAATCCGAAGTCCATACCTATGTCGTCACTGAAGTATTTTACAATATTGAGGAGGCCTTTTCAACTCATTGTCGTCTTTGGCAAAGAGTTTGAGATCATCCATGTAGAGTAGGTGATTGAATATTTTCTTATTTATTTTGTAACCATAGCTACTGTTGTTCAGTTCATGTGTAAGAGGGATTAAGGATAAACAAAACAGAAGGGGTGACAGAGAATCTCCTTGAAAGATTCCACGTCGGATATTCAGACGGTTGGATATGGCAGTGCCCCCGGTGTGACTAAGGTATAGTTTGGTGTTCCACATTCCCATGCTGTGCTTAAGGAAATTTAATACCACAGGGGAGACTCTGTACATTTCCAAAGTCTTAAGGATCCAAGAATGTGGAACACTATCAAAGGCTTTACGATAATCAATCCACGCTGCACTTAGACTTCTGCGTCGTCTCCTGCAATTTTCCAGGATCATTTTATTTATCAGAAGTTGATCTTTGCAGCCATATGAACCTCTTCTGCATCTCTTCTGTTCCAGCGGGAGAATGCTGTTTGTTTCGAGAAAGGAATAAGTACGGTTCGTCAGTACAGACGTGATCAACTTATACGTTGTGGAGAGAGATGTTATCGCTCTATAATTTTTCGAGACTTCTGTTTCAGTTGTTTTTCGTATGAGGTGTGTAATACCTTCAGTAATCCATTTTATTGGGATTATTTACAAGCGTTGATAATGTTTTTGCAAGAATTTCATGGGTAGATGAGAGATGATACAGCCAGAAATTGGGCAACTTGTCATTTCCTGGGGATTTCCATTTTTGGGATTTCGTTAGAGCTTGCCTAACATCATCCTCATCCTCTGTTGCATTCCTTATTTCTACATTCGTCTCAATAGAGTTTGAGTGATGGGTCATAGTATTTTGTCTTATATCTAATTTTATCTTAACTATTTCTGCCTTTGAGAGTCTGTTGTTTCGCATGATGTCTCTGCGGACATTGGCAAGCATGTTTGGATTGAGGTTAGGTCTTATATCATTTCCCACCATACTTCTCCATATTTGGTATGTTTGATTGGTGGTGTTCTTTGCTGGGTTTTCGAGTGCAGTGAAGAAGGATGTCTTGACTTGTCGATACTCTTCGCAGCTCCATTTCGTTCGTTTACTTTTTATTAGTCGAATTGGTATTGAGTCACTTGGTCCAAGGTTGGCAATAATCCGGGTTTGGTGACCAAGTGTCTCTTCGTGTGTGGAAGAGTTTGTTCCAGTGGCAGACTTTTCGTCCTCAGACTGGTTCCTCTCTGAGGGACGCGGCCCTTGTTGTCCCGGTTGATGGCCGATCCGGTATGAAATATTATTCGTATTCATTGAAATTGGTAGAGGTGCGTTTTAACCTTGACCGCCAAAGGGTAATTATGTTCAGGTTACCAGCTTTAGGACGAGTCTCGAAGAAGATCCAAGAGCACGCCCAAACAATGAGATTGTGGATTTATTAATATAACGAAGGTAGAATAGTTCATAAGAGTGTATGTTATTCAGTGGGGTAGACTATACTAAGTCTTAACTTAGTATAAGTCGGAGTGACCACTCCAAGGGGGATAAATAGATTTTAGTATAGAGACTTACAAAAATAATACAATATGATCCCTGTCAATGTGGATACATATACATGTAAATTATATATATATATATATATATATATATATATATATATATATATATATATATATATATATATATATATACAGGAGAGAGAGAGAGACAGACAGACAGACAGACAGATATTAGTAAACATGTACACATATACGCAACGACAGAGATATGGGATGCTTAAAGTAAGAGAAAAAAGTGAGAAATGGACACGGATGTCCGCTTAAGGTCGGGGGGGTGACGGAAAAATTGAAATATAAGTTAAAATCAAAAAAAAAAAAAGGAAAAAGAAAAGGCAACTGAAAAGGAAAGAATTAACTTGAGTCAAAAGAATTTACAATCATAGCAAACTACACGAAAAGTATCATTCAAAAATGCTACATTTACCATTTCTTACAACTTCGGAGCATGGCAAAAGTGACTTACCACAAATGTTCAGTTTTCCGTCGCCAACGACAGATACTTATCAAATTTTATGGGGTAGGCTGGATTTATACTACTGATTGGTAGGGGGGGGCTGGATATCAAAGAATTCATTAAACAAAGGGGTAGAAGCAGAGCAGTAAAAGTTATACTTTTCCGGTCATCTCTCAACCTACTAGCCGATAAAAGATATATTTTTAAATTTTCACTCAAAGACATGATAGTCAAAAGGGCGGAGCATTGTACGAAAATTACACCTGTAAAAATTATTTGTGAATGTTATATTTCTTGCTTTGTATCGTGTAGAGCCGGGTCCAAACTATCGTCCTTAGGCCCTATAAGAAAATTGTCATTTAATTGATAGCATTTTTCTTAGCATATGGGATGTTCCTAGTAGGGAGATCTTCTGGACAAATTGTACGTTAATGTTACCTGGGACACTGTTAGTAAAATTGTCCATTCCTTTTCTTACGGGGTCCAGAGTTCCGATTACTATTGGTGCAGCCTTAGTCTTCATTCCCCCCACATCCTGTTAATCTTGATCTCCAGGTCCTTTGTATTTAGACAATTTCTCGATAATTTTCATGGGCGTGTTTCTCTCAGATAGAACTGCTATGTCAATAAGCATACACTTCCTGAATTTTTTGTCTTTTATGATAATATCATGTCTGTTGGTTCTTATTTCCCTGCCAGTTTGAATTGGCATATCTCAGATATATATATTTTTTATTTCCTTTGATTTATAGTCTATATTCATTTCTTTCCGGGTCCCAACCAGAAACCTAATGTCAGAAATTGCATCATGACATTTTCCACTGAGCTGTTTTGAACAAAAAAAATCACACATATTTTACATTGATAAAGCCCTTCGTAAGTTGTGAGCTGTACTTGTGAGAACAATTTTTTGTATTTCATTAAGGCATGGGCTACCTTTCAATAAGTCTACTGGAATTATTTGCAATCAATCAGAGAGATCCAACTATTACTGGAATTTTTGATGACCTCATGTGCCACATTTATTATTATTATTATTATTATTATTATTATTATTATATCGTTCGATTTGTGATGTATACAAATTTCCTTCCGGGTCCCAATCAGAGACCTAAGTTCAAAAATGACTTCATGACATTTTCCACTGATAAAAAACTAAGGTCACACATATTTTGCATAGATAAAACTCTTCGTAATATGTCATCTGTAATTCCGAATACAAACTTTCGTATTTATTTAAGGCTCTAACTACAGGTAGAATTATTGATATCCTCATGCACCATTTTTTTTAGATTTCCTCTTCAATATCCTTGTATTTTGATGGTTTTCTTTAAGATCTTTCAAATTAATCTACCCATGATTTTTCATTTCGAATCAAAAAGGAATTTGTATCTTGCAGAAATTCAAATACTCTTATGTATACATGCACATATCTATGTATGTATGTATGTATGTAAGAATGTGTGTACAGTATATGTTGCTTAAGTAGAGCAGGCCTCAATTCCGTGTAGCCCATATTTGAGAATGGATCAAGTGATGGCATTCCTTGAAATCATGTCACAGCCATTATATATACATATCAGGTGTAACAAAATTGTTCAAATCGTGTAACACCAAAATTGTCCAAATATTAGATTAAGCTCTAAACTATTGTATCTTAGAAATGATTAAAGATATCTTACTGGAATTCTCCAAGGTTTTTATAACACTATTGGATTCTGCTTTGAGCAATAAGAATGTATAATTACTATCCAAGCTTAACAGAAGAATCGTGGTGAAATCGATCATAAATGAAAATGACATGTTCATCATTAATTAAACATAGCTAAAGATCAGAAGCTCATGAAGGATTGAAATTAAATTCATATATATATATATATATATATATATATATATATATATATATATATATATATTATTTCAAAATAATTTCCGAAGTTATTCAAAAGGATCATTGCCCTCTTTAACCTTCTAACTTTCTGTCCTGGGGTAACAAGTTGCTTCACAGGTTTCAGGTGCGATTTCATTTTCAAGTTTTTTTTCATTGACCTTTGAACTGTCATAGCTGAAACTCCTCATTCACGTGACAAACGTCTTATGGATTGAGTTGGATCTTTTCTAATTGATCTCTTTAGCTCTCCACTATTTCCATTTTTTTTTTTAAATTCATTCACCGTTCTTTACATGGTTCTTGAATGAACGTTGAAGATGGAAACCAGGTTATGAATGTTGTTACCATTACTGAAGGCCTGAATTACCTTTTTCCTTTCACCATATATATATATATATATATATATATATATATATATATATATATATATATATATACAGACAAACCTGTCATCTACGGACCCCGCCCCAATCAACGGAATTCGCACGGAACGAACAAAATCTGTAGAGAAAAGTTTTTAAAATCTGCATTGTTTTTTTTCCAAAATTTACGAGTTTAGCAGAATGAGCCATATTAGTTCTCAAAGTGACCGCATGGAGACGGTGGTGGCCCCTTCAATTGTAAACAAAGACGGAAAGTACGATACATTACCGTATACGTGAAAATGTAGCTGTGAGAAATTTTCTTTCTTATTCTGATTAATATATCTGTATTAAGTATATATTCATTTATGCCATATATATATATATATATATATACACACACACACACACACACATATATATATGTGTGTGTGTGTGTGTGTGTGTGTGTGTTAAAAAAGTATTTACATTATGTACATAACTACTGGTAGTTGAAACTGTGATCTAAACTGTTCAACCTTTGAACTCTGTCTTTGGCAGGGAGGAACCCGGACGAGGCTTTGCCGAAGGGCAAAGTTTCGTCCGGGGAGGTAGACAGACCCTAAACCCGTTTATACTGGTTCTGAGGGAATATTTTTGGCCAAGCCTATGGGCTCGGAGAACCCATGGTAAACTCGACCTTGTGCCACATACATCACTCGTGAAGTGGGGCTGTTAAATATTAACTACTGGTAGTTAGTATCGTGGTTTTATACCTCAAAATAATTTATGCCCATCTATTAGCCCGTTGATCTGTATATATATATATATATATATATATATATATATATAAGCATGTCTGATGAAACAATTTAGACATGGTGTGTTTGTTTATTTTCAATAATGTCCTTTCGTAATCACTTATAAGCTTTCTTGTTTCCTGATTAAGCGAGGAAGGTACCGTGGTTGTATTAATTCATTTTCTCAGAGTACTTTTGATATATTCCAATATCATCCTCAGTTTTATGATGGCTAAAACAAATGGTAACACAGCTATTTTTCTTAGGCATCATTTCAGTTACCCTCTTTCTGCCTCTATCTCAGGTTTTCTACGCTTTTTTTTATGATCTATCTCTCTATTACAGTATATGTGTTTGTGTGTGTCTATGTGCCTCCCTGTCTGTGCATATGTATGTATTTCTGTATGTATTTCTGTATGTACGAGTGGTCGGTGTCTAAACCGGCTCCACACCTGTTTCCAGTGGTAAGGAAACTAGTATGTTATCGCGCAGGACGAAAAAAAGTCTGTCATAGAACGGCTGAGCTTCTTATACGATCCAAAAGGATAAATAACACACACACACACACACATACATACATATATATATATATATATATATATATATATATATATATATATATATACTAGAATAATCCTAAAGAGCCAGGCAAACCTATCTAAGCTTCAACTAAACGGATCTTCAGGGTAAAACTGAAATGTAGTTCAATACTCATTTCTTTGTTTCTAATGACATTTTTCTGTTTCTTAATACATTGCTTAGCTTTTTGAAGGTATCTTTCGATATCCCAATACAACTCCGGATTTTCCGTCTTCTGCTAAAACACCTTCTATATATTTAAATTTTTATACTTGCTGGATTTTGTTATTCCCATCTTGTTAGTCGCATATGGAACTCTTCTTTCTGAAATCGCATATTGAACTCTTACAAACGAGTATTACCACATTTATATATATATATATATATATATATATATATATATATATATATATATATATATATATATATGCGAGGATGTAGAAATACCTAGGTTAATGTCCAGAAGCACTTTTAGAACACTGTGTATATGGAAACCCTAGTCTTTTTAAGGACACTTCCGGAAATAAAGGACCCGCAGTTCTTGTTTGGGACATCCTTATAGGAGAAGGAAATCTCAAACTTGTGGCTCATTTGGTCTGTGGTGCATTCACCTTCTATTGTACTACGGGTACTATGGCCACTTGTGCGGAAAAGTGGATTTAGCGTTGAGCAATGTTCTATCCTTCAAAAAAGTAATCCGGGCACAAGAACATTTAGAACGTCTTACTAGATTATATATGTATGTATCTATACTGATGTGTGTCATTTTTAAATCTCATTTGTATGTATGTATGTATTGATGTGTGTAATTGTGAAATTATGTGTTTCTTTAAGTCTTGCATCCGTTTGTTTGTATGTTAATTTTCTTTAATTTATTTTTAATAAATTTTGTTTTCCAAAACAAAATCGGTCAGCCATGAAAATATTTTCTTTAATGAAATAAAATCTTTCTCGAATCAAAACCTTGAAACTTGTTGAAACTCACGCTACCGAGGTAAAAGCTTTTCGTAGTAAAATTTTTCATTATGATTTTTATCGAGGCTTTAATATCCTCGTTTTGAAAAGAAGTTTAGGACTTCACGAGTTCCACTTGCCTTTACTTTAAATTTCCCTTAAAAACGACGATAAAATATTCCTGGTAGGATTATTCAATGAATAGAAAAGAGGGTTTTATATGTTAGTGCTGACACGAAAATCCCATATTAGTATTCAGAATATAGAAAACAAGTTCATTTTCAACTTATGTCTACCTTCAAATTTTCTCTTTATGCTGTTACTATTATTGCTTTTTTCGCTAGGATAGGAATTCAGGAAAATGTACTGTTATTGAAGTTTAAAATAAATAAATGCAACATTTTGGGATACGGAGCTGTTCAATTAGATTTCCTGAGCGTGATATGAAACTACGATTTTTAAAATTAAGAAACTGTGAGCCATTGTGATTATGCGTAACACTACCCAATTCATCAGTTTTTGCTGATAGTTGTCATCACTCTCCTGATCGATAACAATAAGAAATTTCTTAACGTAAGGGGAAAAAAGCAAATGATATTTCCCTATATTTGAGTGGGTGTTCCTGTCTTTGAGATGCAGCGTGGCTGAAAAAATGCACATAATGATGCACGCATGCGCACTCAAACTATTTCTCTTCCGCTTAAGCGGATATTGACATGCAGAGAAATACAGAAAATAAATGGTTATAAATTGTTATTTGATAATATTACCATCGTGTTGTAAACGACCTCTTTAAGCGTCTTTATAAATAACTCTGATATTTCCAAAATGCACTTGTTCCGATAAATTCTTACTTAACCCTGGGTTTAAAAGATGAAATTAATCTGTCCACAATATAACACAATAAAGGTATATAGCATTCATCGATACAGTATCAATAATTTTGGTTTATTTTTATTACTTAGTATTAATTTAATCGACTGTGACTTCTGCCTGACTAAAGCTTGCTTTAATTTATTTGTGTTTAATTTGTAATCTCTTAGATAGATAGATAGATAGATAGATAGATAGATAGATAGATATGAGCCAACTAAGATAGATAGATAGATAGATAGATAGATAGATAGATAGATAGATATGAAGCAATTAAAATACATAGATAGATAGATAGATTTACTGTCTAAAAGATGTTCCCCTGTGAGAGAACGAGAAAATAGACTATGTCCGTTATCCCGATCATAGAATAAGGCGCATGCGAAAATAAACAAGACTCGAAAATGTTACGTGATATTTCAAAGGAATAAATATCCATAAGTTTTCTTTTGTGCACCTTATTATAAACAAGGCAAGATAACAGATCAAAATATAGCAAGTTATAGGCTCATAAAACGATTTACAATACAATCTTCAAATAATAGAAAAGAAAACTTGAGAAAATAATACAACTTTAAATAAGGTTGGAAATACTCTTTAAAAAGGAAACCTACGTAATCGAAAAACGAAAAAATGGAAGGGGTCTTTGGAAAATTAATTTGTATCACTGGGACCTCCACATTTTTCCATCTTTAGAACACAGTTTTATTCACAGGTCCTAATGCTTCTTTTTTTTCGGTTGCGTCTTCTGTAAAAAAAAAACAAAACAAACAAAAAACATGCCAGCTTGTCACAGTTGATGGTCAAAAATAGTTTTGTTTGTTTTGTTTTTTGGGTTTTTTTTTTTTTTTTTTTTTCCTTTTGGAAGCTTATTTTCCTGCCTCAGGGCGAAATTTTATGCTTCCTCCTCTTCTGATTTTTTTTAAATTTTCGTTTCGTCGAAATTCGTTATCATTACCTTCTCAATTTATCTGCTAACCCGCCTTCATATCAAAGAGCCCTCAGGTGGATCATAATTTTAGATTTACGTGCGTGGAAGCTACCCTTTTGATTGGATAATAAATAAAAAGAGTATATATTTTTCAAATTTGGAAAAGAAATTTGTAACAGTCCGACATGATCGAATTATTTTCGGCAGATCTTTTTTTTAACCAAATCTATATTTAGAAAATTTAACAGAAAAATGTAGTATATCAGATATAATTTCTATATTAACCAACTGGTTTTCTTTTAAATATAGTTCTGCTAAAATATATGTGAAAGACAAACCTAAGTTTTTTTATATTTATTTATGTACACTTTATTATTATTTTTAATAATTATTATTATTTTACGTTAATTACTAGTAAGAAATTTGTATACGTCTTTCAAAGATAGATAGATAGATTGAGAGAGACAGAGAGAAAGATAATGAACAGACTGAAAAAGATAATGAACAGACTGAAAAAGATAATGAACAGACTGAGATAGACAGATAGATAGATAGATAGATAGATAGATAGATAGATAGATAGATAGATAGATAGATAGATAGATAGATAGGAATAAAGATTGAGAGACTGAGAGACTGAGATAGATAGACAGGCAGTCATGCAAGCAGATAGATAGATAGATAGATAGATAGATAGATAGATAGATATGAGAGAGAGAGAGATAAAGAGAGAGAGAGAGAAAGAGAGGGCAAGATTATTTACTAAGGTTTAATCAATATAAGGTGAGAAAGCTACTCAAGATAGAGGTTTATTGTATGGAGTTGTATTAGCGTAATAAATAGCAAGAAGTGAAGTTTTTGATGCTATGCAGGAAAGATAACATCTAATCTTAGACTTGAAGAGGTCATGATTTAATGAAATTCAGGCGGAGACATTAGAAGTATAGAGTTAAGGTAGACTTTAAAAGGAACTATAAAACCTAATCCTAAACAGACAACTAGGGATAAACCTCTACTCCTATTCAAAAGACTGTGGAATAATGATAACCTGACCATAGGCGGACATATCGACTACTATTAAGAGATGAAAAGAATCTTACATTATAAAACCCAGGTTGTGTGTGTGTGTGTCTGTTCGTTTATATATTGAATCGGATTTCCTACATTTTTCAACCGATTTCAACAAAACTTCACAGAACTACGTAAAATTACCTTGCGGTGGTTCTGACAGCGCCAAAAATCGGAAAAACACAATTGTTTTTGTATAAAATCAATTTTAAAACACGATTAAGAGGTCTCGCTGTTTCGAGAATGAAAGGGGAACAACTCATATCGAGTTATACTTATAAAACCCAGGTTGTGTGTGTGTGTGTGTGTGTGTGTGTGTGTGTGTGTGTGTGTGTGTGTGTGTGTGTGTGTATATATGGGATCGGATTTCCTACATTTTTCAACTGATTTCAACAAAACTTCACTTTTTTGGCAGGTAGTGTTTCTTATTGTCTTGCATACTTTTTTCTTTATTTTTACATTCAGAATGCTTTAAAAATTCCATTTACAAGACAATTGTTTATAATAAAATTCTATTCAATCGGCAGACTCATAACGATTGAAAACAATGTTTTTGTTTGAATTTGGGTTTGACCAATTCGTAAAAAAAAAAAAAAAAAAAAAAACTAATTAAGACATGCGTGTCCGTCAACCTTAATTAATAATCTTTGTCAATTTTATTTTTCAGTCTTTATGATGGTCGATACTTGATCTATCTCTTACTGCTACATCCCCGGGCAACGCCGGGCTCTACTGCTAGTTATAGAATAAAATTTCAGAGTTCAGGCAAAGACGTCCGAAGTAGAGAGTAAAAGGATAGGGTGAAGCCAATCCTAATTAGGAAACAAGGGATAGAAATCTACTTATGTCCAAAAAAAAAAAAAACGCGGGAGAGTACGAACTAAACGATAGGCGAATCTATTCACTCTTACTTGGGGAGGAGAAAAATAAAGAATATATATAGGGAAAAAAAGTCTTCAGATAGAGACGTTACAAGTATAGAGTTAGAATGGACGTTAGAGGGAACCTAGTACTAAACAGGGAAAAAGTTATAACCCTCTAATCCTGTTCAAAAGACCCTCAAGAAAACATAAAATAAGAACAAATGTAATATGCAATAATACAAAATTAATGGAGAATAGATGGATAGTTAGATAGATAGATAACAAACAGATTGAGATAGATAGATAGATAGATAGATAGATAGATAGATAGATAGATAGATAGATGTACTGTCTTTCAACAAGGTCCTTGCCATTCCGTGAAATTCACGAACGTCTGATACTGTCATCAAATCATTTGGAAATTACATTCCGATATGACCAATCACTGCTAATGAACCCAAGCTTAGTGCAGTTAAAAACATGAACTTTGGATGCTATTTAATAGTTTAATTAGTTTATGGTATAAACAATAGTATCTATTGATATTTTGCGAAAGCTGATATACAATGACTTGCCTCTGTCGATGTAAAGGATTATAATGGTGACGTCGTAAACAGCATTTTATTTACGTCTAGAATCATAAAAAAACGATGACTCTTTTCCTCTTCTTTTACAATATGGGTATTCAAAAACAATAGCGATTAAAAAAATACAAAACAAGCGATAAATAGCTTAATGAGGCCATCTAAGTTAAAAATCTATATACCTATATATCGGACATCTATATCAACTCATGATAAAGTCGTATACATAGCCAGAAAGAACTGTTGGAACTACTAGTTGACTGTGGAATATTTGGTAAGAATATTAGAATATTCCAGAACTTATACTAGTAGAAAACAGCCTGCATGCGGATAGAAAACGAATTCAGTAAATATATATATAGCGTGTGAGTGTAAGACAAGGATGTGTCTTCTCATTGGATTTATTCAAACTATGCAGTGTGGCTATTATGAGAGAATTAGAATGCATAGCATGATTCATTATTGGCGATCACAATGTTAACAACATAAGATATGCACAGTGACAATAGCAGACACAGAAAAGGAAATTCAAGAATTCCTATTGAAGGTACTTAAAGAAAGCGAGAAGAAAAGACTAAACATCAATTGTAATAATACAGAATATATGGTTGTCAGCAAAAAGAAGAGTTCAATATACAACTTACAAGATGGGAATAACAAAATCCAGCAAGTATAAAAAAAATTAAATATATATACAGTGTTTTAGCAGAAGACGGAAAATCCAGAGTTGTATTGACATATCGAAAGGTGCCTTCAAAAAGCTAAGTAATGTATTAAGAAACAGAAAAATGTCATTAGAAACAAAGAAAAGAGTACTGCACTACGATGTAATAGCAGTCCTCCTATACACCAATACTAGATAATCCCATCACAGATGAAAAAGAGAATTGAAGCAGCACAAATGTCGTTCTACAGAAGGATGCTGAGAATATCATGTACTGAACATGTGAGCAACGGCGAAGTTTTAGAGAAAATGAAAACAATAAGAAAACATATATTTAACATCAGAAAAAGTTGAAATTTCGAGGGCGCGTAATAGGGAAAATCTTTGGTACTCACAGGCCAGATTGAATGCGAGGGTGGGGCGTAGGTAAGGAAGGAATAACTTCCTTAAGGAGCTTGTGTAAATAGGTGGAAGAACAGGGATTAGGAGAGATAGCAAAAAGATAAAATTTATTAGGAGTTACAAAGTGCAGGAAATTGTGGAGAGCTATGTTCGCCCTTGTCCTGAAGGGACACAGTAGAGAGGAGACAAACAAATTCACTCCTCCCAGTATACATGATACTATGGTTTTGTTTCAGCCCAAGATAAGCTTAATAAATCTTAATGAAACCAGTTGACTGAAAAACACTCTTGTCTCTTCTATCATTAATATATTTAAGCCTCTTTTTTCTAAATCCTTTAATCCCAATGCCACTAGGACACAAGAAGTTTCTGAGTGTTAAAAAATATGAAAGGTGAGGTTCTACAGAAGGATGATGAGAATACCATGGATGGAATATGTGAGCAATGAGGAAGTTTTAAGGGAAATTAGAACAAAAAGGGAGGCTATACTTAGCATCAGAAAGGGGCAATTGAAATTTCTAGGGCACATTATGAGGAAAGTGGGTTTAGAAAATTTGGAACTCACATGACATTGAAGGCAGGATGGACAGAGGAAAATAGTGCCTAACCTACCTAATGAGCTTGGGTAAATAGGTGGAAGAACAGGGATTAGGAGAGATAGCAAAAAGACAAAACTTGCTAGGAGCTACAAAGGACAGGAAATTGTGGACAACCATAATCGCCAACGTTCTAAAGAAACATGTCAAATAGCAGTAGATATCAAGTAATAGCATTATTAATTAGTCATGAAAATATTTTCTCTGTATTTATATGACCTTATTCCTTTCAAGTTAATTGTATATTCCATTACATTAGATTGACGAAAGCGTTTCTAGCATTTTTCAGAAAAAAATTTTATTCAGATAAATTCAGAGCATCATTATTCATGTTATATATTGGGTATGGTTGCAACAGTAACAAACAGAAACATGGTATTGCCAGTGAGTCGGAAAGAGAGAAAACATATGTTAAAGTAAAATTGCCAGCATAATGGATCAAGATAGAATGTCTCTTTGGTGGACGAGAGAAGCGAACTTGATGAGAGAGTTTGTTGTTTACTGGCCTAGCATTGAATCCTGTGTTGGGTCGGTTAATCGAGAGACCAATGGTGAACTCCGTTAACTACCTACTATATACTGTTTTAGGTGATTCCGAGAAGGCCCTTTTAAGCAGTCAGGGTGGATACATGACTTAGCATATTTTTATCATGATTTTGTTTTAACGGAAACGTTCACGATTGACACCGACGTTTAAATTTTATCTTATATTTTTAGGATTTGTTTTGTGAGCCAGATGTGATGCTAGGAACCAGTGCGCAGAGAGCGACGTTTTATTTTTAATTTTGCTTTCGTAGCGTTGTCATCCGGTAGAAAGTTTTTGATGTGGAATGAATCAGAAAGAGTTCTAATTTGAAGCAGAATATAACTCAGTCTTTAAATATATATATATATATATATATATATATATATATTTTACTGTTTATGTCTTTATTCCACAACTCAAATTATTTATTCCATTATTTTAAGTTATTGCTAAAGTTTCAAGCATTTTTTAATGTTTTATTCATTGTCTCGTTATTCAGCCGTCAATGTATCTTTACTGGTTTCTATGGCCAAATACCAATCTTTGAATGTTGTCATGCTGTAAAATTACGGGTTGAAATAAATGTACAGAAAATTACTTCTTTTTTTCCAAATGTTTGGTAATAACTTGATTGATTCTAAGTTTTCTCATGTGATGTTTGTGGCACAAATTTTTTCAAATACTTCACTATGTCATCACTATTGAAAATTGGTATTCCAGAACGTTTTTTCTTTTTTTATTTTAATTTCAAACTCGTTAAATACATAATTAACACAATCTTCAATAAACCATTGCTTAGTTTCCCTAAAACATTTTCCTAGATTATATATGAAGGGTAACCGTTTCGAATGTGTATTTTTTAATCGATTCACCCTATGCAAGGCAGTAAAGCCACTAAGACACAAGTGGTTCCTGGGTGTGGAAGAATCAGAAACATTATTAATGAGTGGGAAGAGAAAAGAGTAATCAGGAGGAAAGTAGATCGCGACTTACTATTGCACTTAAACTTTTGCAGATTAATCTTGGCTGGAAAGCAAGGAGTCGGAAAGGAGTTCCACAAGCGAGAAGGGCGAGAAAAGAAACTGTTAGCATAGAATTTATGGGTTTATATTCAGTTATAATTTTCGCCAAATATAGAAAAATTATCAATTTTTTTGCAAGCACTTCATTAAGTTTATTTAATCAAACAATAACGGTAACGCTGGTTTTGTTTGTTTGTTTTTGTTTTTTTGTTGTAGTTTTGGTTTTGGGTTTTTTTTTATTTGCACGGGGGCAGTTTTAGTCAACTTAACAATGAATTAATTGGCGTTAATTCTACAAATCATCTACTTAATCGTACATTAACCATTCAATTCTTATGCATACATAAATATTTAAGAATCTAAGCTTACAAACATCTTAAGTAAAGTTGATACATTACAAGCCTTTTAAAATAGAACAATGA
This sequence comes from Acanthosepion pharaonis, assembly GCA_903632075.3. Lineage (NCBI taxonomy): Eukaryota > Metazoa > Mollusca > Cephalopoda > Sepiida > Sepiidae > Acanthosepion > Acanthosepion pharaonis. Next base: position 841,064 of record CAHIKZ030005358.1, on the reverse strand, counting down.
ACGAAGAAAGGCTACCTGTGTTTATGCGTCCATTAGTGTCTGTCTGTCTGTCTCTCCCTCTCTCTCCATCTCTCTCTACATACATACATACATACATACATACATACATACATACATACATACCTTATCATTTAAGCATTAATAATTTTTTTTAAATTTTAAAATTAAATTTTTTAAGTAATAAAAAAAAAATGAAATACAGTTTTCCAGACTCAGGAAAACGCTAGAACACTCAAGAAGAATTAACAAGAACGGTCACTGTCTGAAAAACCGGATGTCAAATTGCTGCCATTGAAAGAGAGGGAGAGAGAGAGAGAGAGAAGTAAAGAAATAGCAATAAGTAGGGGAATATAAAAAGACGAGAAAAATGACAAAAAAAGAGAAATAATCCCATTTTACACGTAAGCACATACGCGCAGTCGGACGCATGCACGCGCCAACGCACACACACACACACACACACACATACACACACGCATACCCACACACACACACACGCAGTAGACAAAGAAAAAAATCAACCTTGCATCAATGCTAAGTACATATATAAGAGAAAAACGAGAAAATAAACAGTCAATTGCTGATATACCCTGAGGAGTGGACGAATTAATTACTGGAGGTTCCGTCTACGAAACTCTGGAGTCGGGATGCTGAAGATAACACCAATCGGCTAAGTGAAAATTTTTATATTTGTATTGATTCTAGATATAGATATATATTAATATATATAAATATAGATATACAGGGTGATTGAAAAGTAATTAATTCCCTATTTTATGTATGATGGACTTTCTCGTCTATCTATAATTTTTACAAGACGGGAGAGTCCGTCATACATAAAATAAGCAGTTGCTTTTTAATCACCCTGTATATTTCAGATATATTTGAATGAATAATATAGACAAGTTCTGTCTATCCAATTTTCAAAGATTTCGGGGTTTTTTTTTTTATATAACTGATTTTTGGTTAATCTGGAAACAAATATAGCAAGATTCGAAAGTACTTGTGAAAACTATAAAGAAAAATGAACTTTGGTAAACTTACAGATTTTATAAAATAACTAATTGGAAAATTTGAAAAAATTAATTTAAAAAAATAAAATAGAGCTTATCGATATTATTCAACCAAATATGTTTCAAAGAATTCTTGATAACTAAATACACTTTATTATATATATATATATATATATATATATATATATATATATATATATATATATAGAGAGAGAGAGAGAGAGAGAGAGAGAGTTTGATGTAGGAATCAACACTTAATTTCAAACCTCTGATTTGTATTGCTGTATATGTCATTACTTGAGCTTCGTTTACATGCCATGTTCCCTCACCTTCATGTTCCTCATTTGTTTCTTTTTGATTCTGATTATGAATGTCCTTTTTGATTCTTTTTTCCTTAAGACTTCTTCCTTGCTTACGTGCTGTGTACATGGAATTCTCAACATCCTTCTGTAGGATCACATTTCTCTTGCTTCCAGCCTGCTCTTCATCTGTAAGTAGATTGTCCAACATTCCCCGCCATATAGGAAGATTGATTTTACAGTTCAAACCCCTTTTCTTTGTTTCTAATGAAATTTTTCTTTTGCTTAATACTTTGCTTATATTTTGAGAGGCATATTTTACTAATTCAATTGGTAGTAGGAGAACCAGAGGAAAGTTGGTTTTGCTAGTACTGATGGTGCCAATATATGTATCAATTGTTACGCTATTAGTGTTGGGATAATTTCTATGGTCGAGGAAAAATAATGTGGGGAAATTTAAAGGTATGTGGGGTTGTGCATTGGTTTAATTCTATCATCATCATAATCATTATTATTATTTTTATTTTCTTTGATTTACACATTTCTTTCCGGGTCCCGCCCAGGGAACTAAGGTTAGAAATGGCGTCATGACACTTTCCACTGACAAAAAAAAATATATTACATAGATAAAGCTCTTCGTAAAGTGTGGGCTGTACTTGTCAGAACAATTTTTTGTATCTCTTTGAGGCATGGACTTCCAGGAATCCCTTCAATTAGTCTACTGGAATCTTTTCCAACCAATCCTATGGCTCCAACTACAACAGGGATTGTTGATGTTCCCATAGGCCACATTTTTGAGATTTCTATTTCAAAGTACTCGTATTTTGACAGCTTTTTAAATATCTTCAAAGATACATTGCAGTCAGCAGGGACTGTCATATCAATAAGGAGGCACCGTTTTTTGTTTGTGGTCTTTATTATTGTTATTGTTATTATTATTATTATTATATGACTTTTGAGTGTATCGGGACATTGTGTGTTGGAATGAAAGACATAAGCTGCATCATTCGCAAGTTTCTGGATCATACATTCTTTAAGTATAGGTTACATAACTGCTGGTGATATGAAAAGTTTCTCCGGTGTGTGTTTATCGATGGGAAGATACTTATTAATATTTTTTCTAAATATCTATTTCTTAATAAAGCATGTTCTTTTTCTTATTGGAGTGGTATTTTGTAAGTCAAAGTTATGACTTGTTTTATTCATATGTGTTTCGAGAGAGTTCATTTAAGACCTTAGTTGGGACAACCCACTGAACTCTATTTTAATTTTCATTTATTCCTGCTCCCAGAAATATTTAGTTTATAATCATATATAATAGTTAATATATAATAGAGTAGTACTAATGTAAAAAAATTCAAAACAATGCAAACCTTTGACAAGTTTATTTGCAGTTGTCAAAGGTTGTATTGCTGGATATGTAATGATTAAATAAAAAATTAATATATATGTTTAATAACTCTTATTTGTAATATCATACTTTAAATCAACACATATTAATAAATTTGCAATGCATTTCTGTAATAAAATAAGTTCCAATTAATTTAAATATTAAAATCATTTGAAACGCTTTTCTGTGGTAAAATAAATAAAAATTCACATCTTTATCAAGAATCGTTTGAAATGCATTATTATACTAAAATAATTTACCATTAACATCTATATTAAAATAATTTGAAATGTATACCTATACTAAAATAATTTAAAATGAAATTCAGTATTAAAATAGCTTTAAATGCATTTTTACGGTAAAATAATTTATAATTTGTTTCTATTTTAAAATAATTTGAAATGCATTTATCTAGTAAATAATTTACAATTCCATATTAAATTAATTTAAACGAATTTCTAGATTAGAGTGAATGAAAGTTTTGATGTGTTTGCTTACCAAACCTTACCCGTTATGTCACCATCGCAAAAAAAAAATGTTTTTTTAGCACTGGTCCCTCTCGAGAAAATTATGTAAATTATTTGAATATTTGTTTGATTCTGTATCTCAGTATTGACCAAAATACTTCCTGTCAAAAAAGAGAAAAATTATCTAAAATATAAAGGAAAAGAAACTTTCTAGGATTTATGAACGAGCAGACAAAAAAAATTAATTGCTATCGTTAATTCTTGTCAGTCGTTTCTTGAACAGGCCCAACGCATACTCTGTAGAGATCTTTAAGACGGAAACTATCTTTCGTCACGAAAAAAAAAAAAAGAGGTAGTACTGGACTATACGCGCACTCCTGGTTTGAATGCTGTCTCCCTGCGCTTGGGACGATGGTGAAATCCCGTGCACTTCAAGGCAGGTCACGTATTTTCACAATTAGCCCGGTCTTCGCTATTATCGAAGGCGCCACTCAGCTGACACTCGTCTGTTTCGTGGGTGTTACACTTCAGGCAACACTCTGCGCATGTCCACGAATGTACACATATGAAAGACAAGTTCATGGACGGAAAGAAAAAAACCTCTGAATGGAAGAATAGGGTACATATAAATACATAAATGTATTTGTGATGGTAATAGCGGTGGAGGGGTGTATTTGTGTCAAGCACTGCGTATATGCTTGCTGTTATACACGCAGATCACAAACAATACTTGTATAAAAATACTTATATAATGTCCGTTGTGTTGTGTTTTATTTGCTTTGTAAATTAATATGTTCAGTATGAATGAATGGGCAAAAAACAAATATGTCCGTACACACATGCATATATGTATATACGTATACTTTTTCCACATATACTTAATACATATATGTATGTGTGTGTATGCCTGTGTGTATCTATTTTTGCTATAAATGTTAAATTTAGTAGATACACATGTCTGGATTGAACTCGCTGTTTTATAAACTGTGGTTGACGTCAGCTGGCTTGGGTTTTTTTTGGGTGGGGGGAACTATTTTGAGTGGACATTAGTTACAGTTTTTGGAATGGAGCACTAAATCTAGCGGGATCAGATTTAAGCATGACTAGTACACTGAAACCCCCTGTTACAAGGACTTTTGAGGGTTTTCTTCTGATGCTTTTTTCATTGATAAGGCTTCGGTCAACCCGTCATATAACTTTCAGGTGCTTCCCAACTGTGTCCCATGCTGGGATCGTCACCCTTGACTAATATTACCAAAAAATCCCTCTCTCGACAAATTGATCATGATGAAATTCGAACCCAGATGCCATACTTGGAACGCTAACACTTTAACCAGTCCGTAGCGGACTGGTTAGAGTCCTTGTCGTATGGCAGTAGAGAACAAAAACCCATAATATCTTTTTTACCTTGACATAAATAGCAATCTGATATGAAAGTCGTGCAAAGAAGAAATGTGGCATTGAATTCTTCCTTTCGGTAAAAACTGCACATTAAGTCAATGAGGCTTGGTGAATGTTTACAGCGACCAACCAGTTGATGTGAGCACTGTTAGGCGGTGAATAATGTGTTTCAGCAGTGCTAGCAGTCACGCGTATGACAGGATAAATCCCTTCCTGCCCTACACAGCAATCAACGCACGAAATGAAGGGCGACATGGAAATGCATAGCCAACAATTGATTACTATGTAGGAAAACAGGGTTTTATCTCTTAAAACATGTCTAGACAACGTTATCTTCCCTATATCTGTTGTGAAAATATATAGGAAGCATTATTTTCGGAGCACTTCGCGTGCGCGATATATATATATATATATATATATATATATATATATATATATATATATATATACGGTCAATGTATAACAGATAATATTGTATATCGAGCGAACATACATTCCGGTAACTATGTTAAATTTTATTTTGGTTCCACGAAAATTCTTGGAAATTTCGATTTTATCATCATCGAATGACCTTAAGTAATTTAAAATGCAAAATCAGCAAACACTGCTCTCTCCAAATATCAATTAAAGAACGACGGCACCTCACCATCAATCAACTGGGAAATTATATCTAAAGCTAAAGCTTATAACGGTAAAGGAAATAAATGCAGTTTATGTCTAAAATGTTGAAAAACTAGTTATCTTAAAACACTTAAATAAGTCTAGCTTATTAAACAAGAGAAATGAATTGATGGTTGCATGTAGGCCTAAAAATAAATATCTGCTTAAATACGTGGATCCTGATTAATTTTTTATTGAAAATTACGGTTTATTTTTAATGTTAAAGTATTATTTATTCAAATATAAATTTGTTTTATATTTTCTGTTTATTGTTTAAATAAGAACAACTAATCTCCTTTTAATTAATTTTTCTTTAATTTAAACAAAATTAAAATATGAATATTTACCACTTGATAACATATTTTTTAATTTTCTTTTTTAGATACATATATAAATGACGCTTATTTTAAGAGCTAAATATTTTACACTTTTAAATTAAAAAGCTGTAATCTCAGCATAATATATAACTACGCCAATATTGAGATAACCAGATATGTTATAATTCAAAATTGTTTAACGGTTACTTCATGCTCAGCACCTGAAGATTGCGTCGAGTATGGAAATCAGAGTCGTGCTACAGGTGTGGGATAATATGTGTATTTATTAATATATATATATATATATATTAAATAGATTTTATTAAATAATGAACAAGTAAGAAAACGTTTACATGCACAAGATAGATAGATAGATAGATAGATAGATAGATAGATAGATAGATAGATAGATATGAACAGAATGAAATAGATAGATAGATAGATAGATAGATATGAACAAAATGAGATAGATAGATAGATAGATAGATAGATAGATATGAGCAGAATGAGATAGAGAGATATGAACAGAATGAGATAGATAGATAGATAGATAGATAGATAGATAGATAGATAGATGATAGATGAATGATAACAAACAGAATGGCATAGATAGATAGATAGATAGATAGATAGATAGATAGATAGATAGATAGATAGATAGATAACAAACAGAATGGCATAGATAGATAGATAGATAGATAGATAGATAGATAGATAGATAGATAGATAGAATGAGATAGATAGATAGATAGATAGATAGATAGATAGATAGATAGATAGATAGATAGATAGATAGATAGATATGAACGTCATGTTATTAATCCTTAAAATTATTAAAACTAGATCTAAATGGAATTTGATAGATGAGTGATAACAGAAACTGACATGCATTTAATGTTTTCATTCATCTTGTAAAAGACATATTGAATATTAATAGATTTTCACTTTACTTCTTTACACAGGCACACACACACAGACAGACACAGGCATACACACACAGAGACACACGCATACACATGCACGCACACTATGTTCCAATACGAAAAAGAAAAACTACTAAATAATACAATGTAACATACTTAAATCATTGATTATAAATACAACTGAATGAATATTAGAATGTTAAATCAATTTCTTCTTTTTAAAAAAAGCTAGAATTAAAATCATGTACATTGTAGAAGGAGGCGCGGTGGAGTAATGTATAGCGGCTCGGATTGAGGAATCGGAGAGCCGTGTTCGAATTCCAGTCTAAACCATTACATTCACTTACGTGCTAATACACTTGGGAAAAGTATGAACCCTCTTTTTATCCCTCCACCTATGAGTAAATAGATAGATAGGTTCTATAGCCTTTGATGAAAAAATCTGCCTCGTCAGTCATGTATCGAAAGACAGATGATTGCCTAAGCGTGTATCAAGCATGGCACATAATTGACTGACATTGTAGAAAACATAAGTACGTTGAAGAATTTATGCTGGAACCTGCTTATAAAGCGAAATAAAAATTTTCCATTCTGCAAACCATTCCCACGAATCGCTGCTTTGTGTGAAACTACTCCCAAATAGATGCTTCCCTAATGACTACAATCAACCTGTTCAAGTCTAGGGTTAACCATTTTCTTCCCCATTTATCCCCATTTACTGTGCCTCTGTAACCCTCTACTTTGAGTAGCTCTTGGGTCTTGTGAAGATGGAATAACATTGTAAAAAAATATATATATAACCAGAGATCGGTGATTGGGCTTCGATAAAATCCAGAATTCCTAATACTAATTTTTCAAGCCCCTTGGAAGTTTTGTGTAACACAATTTTCTCTTCAATACAAATTCAGGTAGATTTCATAGTTAAAGATGTTTGGTGTTTAAAATAAGTAAGCATTTCACATTGGCTTTAGGAATTAATAACTGTAGCCGAAGGCACATTATGATAGCGAATGATGTCTTCCAAAATCTAAGCAACGTATTAAGAAATAGGAAAATTTCGTTAGAAAGGAAGTAAAAAGTAGCGACCTGTTATATAATATTGGTTCTCCTATATGGCAATGAATGCTGAATAATCTCCTCACAGATGTAGAATTGTCTTAAGGCAGCAGAAATGTGGTTCTACAGAAGGATGCTTAGAATACAATAGATTGAACATGTGAGAAACGAGGAAGTTTTAAGAATAAAAGAAGCAAAAAGCACACTTACATATAGAATCAGACAGTTGAAATTTCGAGAACGCATAATGAGGAAAGGGAGCATGGAAAATTTGATACTCGCGTGGCATTAAATGCGAGAGGGATTGAAGAAATCAGTGAATAACCTACCTAACGACCTTTTGTGAATGGAAGATAGAAGCAAGATCAGAAGAAATAGCAAAAAATTAGTAAGAGCTACAATATACAAGAAGTTGTGCAGAATCATGATGGCCTACGTCCTGAAGTGACATTGCACACAGAAGATTTGAAAATCTTTGAGACATTTGAGCAAAGCAGTCTATTGGCGTCATATTATCTTTTTCTCAGTTTTTTTTTATATCTGTTGAATCTTGGCCCAAACTAAGTTAAGCTTAGTGAATATCTATTCATTAGCACGAAACTAAATCATACTTACGAATATACGAATATAAATATGTCTGATCGTGTCTACTGTGGATATAATCATATGTATACTGAAAGTAAATATGCAATTATACGTTATAAATCATAATTCCATGCAGATGGCTATAAATATATACACGCATTAAATGTATTGACCACATATGCATATATGCTTATTTATATATGCATGTATGTGCATGTGGTGTTCGGTATGAGAAATCGGAGAACCGAGTTCAAATTCTAGTCGAGTTAGTTACATTCACTTATACGGATTCAATAGGATTTTATACTGGTTTCATTTTACAATCACATTTTTCATTGTTTTTTCTTTGCTTTTTCTTGCCTATTTTTTTTTTTTTTTTTTTTTGCTGATTTGTTTTTTAGGGGATTATTTGTATTTAATCTGTTACATATATTTTTTTTTTAATTTTAGTCGTTTTTTTTCAATAGGAGTAGATAGGTTCGCCTATCGTCTTTCCCTGTCTTTTGAACAGGGGTCGAGGTTTATCCCTTGTTCCCTGTTTATGATTTGGTTTCTAAAGTCTTCTCATTTTCTTTCACTCCGCTTGTGCTTTAGTGACGTAACCGTGGTTGGCAACCAGGCTACAACACAAAAATAACATTTAATTCAAAAGCATAACCATAAATTTAGATTGTTATATTTGTCATACACATATTTCCATTTACGCAAACATAAATAAAACAATTAAAAAACACAAAAAGGTTTACGCATTTATCTATTGGTCTTCCTCACAATAATATGTTTGTGTATGTATGTGTGTATGAAGTTACATAACTACAGCAAAATCGTTAAATACACAATATCACATACACACATAACTGCACACACATCTATTACATACATACATACATTCCCGAAAGCGGAAACATTGCTAGTCTCTGGCTCCACTATAACTATTTCTACAACAAATGTTCAGACAAGTTATATTCGTTAGTTACACCAGTTCAGACTCTCAAACCATGATATACGTACACAGGATCGACTCATCCTAAATTCTGAGCGTATGCCATTGCTTAGAAGAGACAGCTTCTTACCGAGAGTTGTTAACGTTGTGGAAGAAATTCCCAACAAGATGCTTGTCAATCACTATAATCTTAAACTCTTCAAGTTTAGGGTCAACTGTTATCTATCCTACATATCCTCATAATATGCAAACCTTTCCATTCAGTAAATCTGACACTTACGCTTTTTTTTTTTTTGGGGGGGGGGTGAAGAAGAAAATTAAAAAACGAGTTTCTAGAAATTCTCGGATCGAAAAAATTTGACCAAACATCACATTTTTTTAATTGTTTTCGTGGTCAGATCATGTTATATACCGTACCTATGAACACTTATGTGTATGTCCCAAATCTCATAAATACGTTGGACACTATTGTAAGTTGAGGTAATATGCTCTGTAAGTAGTCCATCACTAGCAGTGGTTTACCTACTTCACGCCGCTGGCGAGTATTGTATTTTGTTGATGTTATAAAGATTACCATTTCATTTCCGAACTCCGTTTTGGTTATTCCTCATTCAGTAGACCTTTTCTAGGTTACAACGGACCAAGAACATTTTTAACTAAAAAATTTTAAAACTAACTTCAGTTTATGAATCCTTGTTGAAAAATGAGATCCTTACGTTTGCCTTGATAAAGCCAATCAGAGGAGGAAACGCGGCGGTAAAAAAAGTTTTGTCTCTTTATATTTATATATATATATATTTGTGTGTGTGTGTGTGTGTGTGTGTGTGTGTGTGTGTGTGTGTGTGTGTGTGTGTGTGTGTGTGTGTGTGTGTAAATTTGGGTATTTAATCTCGACAGAGTTATAAGTTATGACATTTGGAAAAACCCTCATGAAAATATGTTTCGAAAATAATATCCGATAATGCATTTCGCCTGTATGGCTTCATCAGATAAATAACGAAAATGTCAATAATAAATATATATATATATATATATGCAGCAAAGTGTGCCGCTACCAGTTTAACTACGGAGACCAGCCGGAGAAAGCAGGATATGAATTACCTATTGAAGGAAAGATGTACATATCTATATATGTGTGTGTTTGCTTGTGTGTGTGCGTGCATGTCTGTGTGTATAATTTCTGGTCTACACATTAATTACTAGATTTTATGTAAAATAAATCTGATCAAGCATCATATTTTTTTAATTGCCTTTCATGGTCAGACTAAGAACTTTCCAACTTCCCTCAGGTATATATATATATATATATATATATATATATATATATATATATATATATATATATAATTTCTGACCTACACATTAATTACTATATTTTATGTAAAATACACTTAATACAGTGCGATAAGTGCAACGTAAGTAACTATATATATATATATATATATATATATATATATATATATAGTGAGTGTACACATGCATATGTGTGTAAGCACATTAAATGCATATGTATATATAGATACAAGTATTTTTACATAAAAATGTATACAAACTTACATTAAAAATATGCATACATAATTACAAGGATATCCTCACATACTTACAGAATTTTACTTATATACATAAGTATGTCCTACATTCATACATTAATACAGACGGGCATACACAGTAAGTAACGGACAGGCGCACACCCACAAGTGTGTATTAGCTTAAAACACAGATGATTAAAAAGCGACCCGCTACGACAGGCGACCTTTTCTAGGAGGAAAGCAATAACAAGTACTTGTCAAGCCGCTGGGGAAATCTTTCAACCGACGTTCAGATCAATGCTAATCAAATTACAATCCTCCCTACTCCACGTTTGCCGCCCGACAACCATCTTCTCCTCATCCGCCACCCACTTCTCCCATCTGCCCTCAAAATGATTAAACTTACATTGGTGGTCAGCGTCTCGTGGGGGTGGCACCTGCTCGCCTCGTTGTACGTGGCCTGCAGCCCAAATTTTATCTGCCTATAGGCCTTCCGATTCTGATTAATGATGGAGACAGCCCAGCTCGCAAATGCTGACTTCGTATCGACGGCGTTCCCTTTGCCATTCTTCCAGTCTTTGCGCGGGAAATGCTTCGAATCGATAAAATATTTCGGATGTGTGTCGGGGAGGGACGCTGGTGTTCTAGGTGGGCTTGGGGGTGACGCCAGCCGGCTTTGAGTGATGGTGGAGAGCGGGGAAGGAAAAGGAGATTGGAAGGAAGGTGTGGTATAAGTAGTGAGGTCGGTGTTGGGATGAAGTTGCATTGGTTTGTTGGATGATTGGGCCGGGGTGTTTGGAAAGAGACAGACCTCGCAAAATGAAAGAAGAAGGTGATAGACAAGAGATCGAAATAGAACTATACACTAAAGACTAGATTCCTTTCCTATCTCTATTGTTGAGCAACAATATGCTTGGTCACTCTCTAAATGGGTATGCATATATTAATAGACTCTCTCTCTCTCTCTCTCTCTCTCTCTCACTCTCTCTCTCTCTCTCACCCCACCTCTCTCTGTCCCTTTCTCTCTCTCTCTCCCTCTCTCTCTCTTCGTCTTTCTGTTTATATTCCTGTCTCAATTTTTCTCTCTCTTTATATACATATATATGAGAGAGAGAGAGAGAGAGAGAGAGTGTGTGTGTGTGTGTGTGTGTGTGTGTGTGTGTGTGTGTGTGTGTTAAATGGCATTCACGTTAACTGACTAATATCTAATTTCTATAAAGATTAAGTGAAAATCAAGCGTTGGGCCGTTTAACGGGAGTCATATTTTGTTTCATTAATGAGGACATTTTTTTTCTTTTTCTAAAGATATCTTTCTAATGAAGCCGGTTTATCGGCGAAACATGTCAAAATAGAAGTTTACTAAATTGTCTCATATATATATATATATATATATATATATATATACCCAAGTATAGGATTGGTGTATACGGCATGAATTCTAACAACCAACAAGTACTATTCTTAAAAGAGTGCTCAATACAGAGTAGAGCAAATATAATTATTTATTCGAAAATTATGACATAAATATGTTATAAAATCACTACAAAAATAGCCATTTTGTTTCAACACTTCTAGTGTCTTATCAAGTGACGGTGTTGAATGTATAATAAAGGTTTTTAAAAGGTTCAAATCAATCAAACACGCCTCGCTAGAGGAAACGCTGTTACATAAACTGGAATGACCAATCAAAATATAAGTATATGAGAATTCAAAAAACAAAACCCTTTGTATACATTCAACACCATCATCTGCTAAGACACCAGAAGTGTTGAAACAAAATGGCTATTTTTGTAGTGATTTTATAACATATTTATGCTATAATTTTCGAATAAATAATTATATATATATATATATATATATATATATATAATACAGTTGGAACTAATTAAGATACCATTATTGAATGATTATTTTCACCCGCGAATTTTAAGTTTTAAATTCACAGGTTTTTTCAAACTGTTTATGATGTCACTCTCTTCAACAAACTGCCACCATAAACAGTTTGAAAAATCCTATGAATTTTAAAGTTTAAATTCGCGGGTGAAAATAATCAGTTACTAACGGTATCTTAATTCCAACTGCATAAAATATTTTGCTCTGCTTAATGAAAATAAATAATGAACGCTCTTTTTGAATCAGTTTTAACATTTAATAATTAAAATTTTATATTGTGTTAATAGGGACTCGCTTGGATTATACCAACGGCTTACTACTTGGATTACTACCTGAATGCGTATATATATATATATATATATATATATATATATATATATATACGCATACATATACATATATATATATATATATATATATATATATATATGTCTATATATATATATATATATATATATATATATACGCATATGTGTGTGTGTGTGTGTGTGTGTGTGTGATAAAGTAAAGAACAAGTAGGAAATCGTTTATGAATTTTATATGTTTTGTTTTAATAGATTTATAAGTTTTTTCAAATTCATTTACCAAAATGCACGATGAAGCTATTAAAACGAAACATGTCAAATTTACAAACGATATCCTTATTCAATTATTGTTGGATTTAATCCATATTTAATCTGTATATTATATCTTTTAATCCATATATTATATCATTGCAAAAGTTCTTGATCGATTTGCATTGTTAATATAAAATGACCTCAAATTGACACTGGCGTTTGTTTTGGTGCCGACTTCCGGTGTATCCCAGATTGAAACATTGCATCGTTCAATTGCGAGTCTGATTTTGTTGTATGTTACCCGTTTTATCCACAAATTAATGCCTCAAAGATGGAGGATGAAACGTTGCACTTTCACCATATTATACTCTAGGAGTTTCGGGAAGGAGTAAGTGGTGGAACTGCGACGAAAAATATTCAGAAAATTTATTTGGACCGTCCTCTAGTTCTTCCGACAATCAAAAACGGTTTTGTAGATTTCGCCAGGGGTGATTTTAACCGACACGATCAGCCACGCTCTGGGCGAACTTTCAACGTCGATGAAGACGCTCTGCTTGCCATCGTGAAGAATAGACTGAAGAATTCGACAGAAGACATTGCTATGAGTTTAAAAATAAATATCTCAACTGTCTGTTGCCATTTGAAGAGACTTGGATTCGTTTCCAAACTCGACATGTGGCTGCGATATTCTTTGATCGAAAAGAACACGATCGTGTTTCTGTAACGATTACTTTCCTGTTTCGGTACGAAAAGAAAACGTTTTAGTACAGAATTGTCACAGGCGATGAAATGTGGATTGTTTATAACTTTCAACGCAAACGGAACTGTAAGCTTGTAAATGTGCAGGGCCCTTGGCTAAGTCGAGATTGCATTCAATGAAGGTGTCGCTGTCTGTTTGGTGGGACTGCAGAATGATAATTAATTTTGAATTTTCCCTCCAGCCGGTGAAACAATATCTGCAAAGGATTATTGTGACGAACTCACCAATCTCAATGCGTCTATGCAAGAAAAAAAGGCCCATTTTGGCAAATCAAAAACGTTTCATTTTCCATGACGACAAGACTACATGTTGCAAAATCGACCTTGCAAAAAATTTGAAAGAGAAAGCCACCCTCCAGCACTCACCGTATTCTCCTGAGTTGACTCCTCCGAATTTTCATTTTTTCCAGTTTCTACAGTACAATTTAAATGACAAAAATTCTGTACATTCAGTCGAAAACAACCTTACAACTTTCGTCCAACAGAAAACATGAAGTTTCTACTAATATAACCTCAACCAGCTTCTAGAACGATGGGAGACATTTGTTAAAAACAACGGAGACTTTGTACTTGACTAATAAAAAATTTTTTTGTGAATATGTAAAATTTTGTTTTTAATTTTCTGATCGGATATGAACCCTTAAAATGATCTAATATATTAAATGGCTGGCAGCTTGTATTTGAATATACCTGTCTACTAGGTCCCTGTTCCAAACAAATTCTCAGGTACATCTGTGTTTTTTTCAACACCAGAGAACCCTCTTTAAATTTAAATGACACAAAAATGACTATGTACAACAACTACATCACAAAACTATAACAAAAAACACGAAATATCTATGAAAATGGCATCAACCAGCTTCTAGAACGATGGGAGACATTTGTTAAAAAAAATGGAGATTTTGTAGTTGAATAATAAATATTTTTTGTGAGTATGTAAAATTTTGTTTTTAATTTTCTGATCGGGCACGAATCCTTGCAATGATCTAATATATATATATATATATATATATATATATATATATATATATATAATGACTGGCCCCTTGTATTTGAATACGCCTGTCTACTAGTGCGGCAAACCAATCCCTGTTGCAGACACATACATTTGTTTTGTTTTTTTCAACACCTAGAGAGCCCACCTGTAGAGCCCACCTGCAACTGAGCGGACCTTACTTACAGTTTATAGAAGAGAGCTCATTATCTTGCGTGATCACCTGGACAAGGCTAGTACGCTCAAATCCTCTGTCACGATGACTCGATACTTTGTGCAAGTACAATCAACAGCTCCAAAATAGTTTCGTCTACCTAGTTTCCTTCACATGGCTTGGACCAACTCGTGGTATGGCTTTCAATCACTTTCCAGAGATGCTACATGCCGAGATCACCTCTGCAGATCGATAATATCAAGAGTTTATCTACATGACAAATGACCATGATGAGATTCGAACCCGAGTCTCATGTTCACGGTCGAAAAGTGAACGTTCTAATCACTCGACCACATGACCATTACAATGATAAAAAAAATATAGTTTTAATGTATGCTATATTCATGAATAAAAGTGCTCAATATCAGAGCAAGTGTAAATATAACAGTAGACGCTGAAGTCAACACCGAATGACGACATTCTTTTTCATGCTTGATGTAATCTAAAGAGATGAAGATTGTGTTCAAACACGAAACAGACGGTCGCCACTCAGTATTGACTTTAGTACTCACCTTATATATATATATATATATATATATATAGTTTGTTTCATGCGTAGAAATCTCAAAAGCCTCTATAATAATTTAAAATATAAGTTACTGTCAACCCAATAACGTAAAGATAATACAATAGAGACATCTATCCATAATATACCAATGACCAACATATATACATAGTCGAGCTAACTCACAGCACACATGGCTTGAAGATTGCCTTCAAGCATAAAATAAACTATAGCCACATGGAGAAATAATGTTTTTGATAGGCATTAGTTCTCTAATGAAAGATGAGATGTCCGTCGTGATGCTGGAAGCGGGCAGCCAAAAAAAAAAAAAAACAAAGAGCCGTTGCAAATGTGGGTAGAGTGCAAACGTTTCTGGCTCAGATCGAAGATAAAGGGTGTACCTGATAGTAGAACTAAATATGAGTAGAGAAACAGTACGGTAGATTCTAACGGAAGTTTTGGAATTGAGAAAACTTTCCTCAAAGATGGTGCCTGAAATCTTGACTGCTGAGCAGAAATAACATCAGTTTCACATTTGATTTGATCTTTTGAATAATGCAGAGATGTTTGACAGGATCATTACCAGTGATGAAACATGGTGTTTATACTGGTGGACCGGCCAGGTTGTCAGCCTGCCCGATGGCAAGTGGGTCCCTGATGGACTGGGCCTCCTATATCAAGTAAAAATGCAATAAAGTACAAGCACAAAAGACTGTTTTGTAATAAAAAGCCAGCCACCTTATTCAGTTATTTTTTTAAATAAATTTCTCAGCAATGAAATCGTAAACTCACGCAGTGCATTATCATGGTTGAGGTCAGATTTCGAATGTTGCTTATCCTTATACTAAGTATTTGTAATAAAATATCCATTTTTTTATCAAGAACACATAAAAAATATTGTCTTGGAATGGTTGCAAGACATGCGTGCTATCCCAGAGGCGGTGAATTCTTTGTTTTTCACTGCATGCTTTAAAATTTTGCTTCCATATCATGTTGAAAACACTCAGTGGCAGAATGGGTTTAAAAATATTGGTTGCCAGTAGACAAAAGTGACCTACTCACACCTAAAATGCTATCATTTAATTTACATAACAAATAAATAATACTTTGCGAAAGTACATATAGGAAGTATTGAGAAACGCTAAAACTACATTAGAAACAAAGAAATGTATATAATTGTAATACCTCATCTCAGAAATATAGAAAGATCCTGAAGAAGGCTGAAGCGTACAACAACCGAAACATCGTGAATATGGCAATAAAGATGAGGACAACAGTCCGAACAATGTAAATAATTACAATACCTCATCTCAGAAATATAGACAGATACTGAAGAAGGCCGGAGCTTACAACGGCCGAAACGTCATGAATGTGGCAATAAAGATGAGGACAACAGTCCGAACAATGTAAATAATTACAATACCTCATCTCAGAAATATAGACAGATACTGAAGAAGGCCGGAGCTTACAACGGCCGAAACGTCGTGAATGTGGCAATAAAGATGAGGACAACAGTCCGAACAATGTAAATAATTACAATACCTCATCTCAGAAATATAGAGAGATACTGAAGAAGGCCGGAGCTTACAACGGCCGAAACGTCGAGAATGTGGCAATAAAGATGAGGACAACAGTCCCAACAATGTAAATTATGTAAATAATTACAATACCTAAATATAAAATGTATATATAATTTTTCACTCTAGCCTCCTAATATTAAATCGACAATTCCACATCCACTTATATACTGCGTTAAAGAAGTACATTTCTTTGACTATTATGGTAAAAATTACACAATGGTTGACTTCGTAACTATGAGGTTATCTCTCGTTCCTGTTTAATCTATTTTCTACAGAGCTCACTTAGAAAACAAAACTTTAAAAATTTTGCCAAAACTATGATATACGCTTGGTATATTGATGACATTCATATTAACAAAGAATCTAAACATAAACCTTTCAGGAAACTTCTGTTCTACATTTATGAATTTAACGTTAATAACTGAATCACTTTCGCTAATGTTTTAGTAGACTCTAATTGATGAAATGTTCCTCTTTTGCTATATAAAAACCCACAAGCAAAAATACTTTTCTACTCAATTACCGAAATAACGTAATAATTGCTGTGGGTAATAATATTATCAACGGTGTTAAAGTAAATTCTTTTTCATACACATTAATTTATTAAAAATTAAGCTACATAAAACAAACACTTATTAACAATACTTTCCCAAACTATATAATCAAGGAAAGAATAAAATTAGCTTTTAAAAATTCTATAAAAAATAAAATAAACAACAATCCTGATATAAACAAAGATAAAAACATTAGCTTATTCTATTGTAATCAAATGCCTCCTAACAAAAAAACCATGATGAAAAAGCCATTAAAAATAAAATTCGCGGGAATATGTTAATGATTGCAATAGATACCACAGATTTTTTTCATTTATTATAAAACATTTAAAACAACTAATCAAATCATTACCAACAACACGGGACCTTAAAGGTCTCTTTCATGCAAAAACAATGTTGTTTATTAATTCACGTGTCTCTTGAGAGAT
This sequence comes from Acanthosepion pharaonis, assembly GCA_903632075.3. NCBI lineage: Eukaryota > Metazoa > Mollusca > Cephalopoda > Sepiida > Sepiidae > Acanthosepion > Acanthosepion pharaonis. The sequence goes on along the minus strand of CAHIKZ030005358.1, from coordinate 822,997 downwards.
TGCATCTCCAACAGTTATTAATGAAAAAAAAAAATCAAGTTCTTACATTGGTCACCCAAACACCACACTCTACTATAGATTAAATTGTCACTTATCGAATTTTAGTGTAACTCGCACGCATCACAAACAGCCAAAAATACATTAATAAGACAAAATATTAATAGATAAAACGAATATACTATACACCATTCACTTTCAAGAAAGATTTAAATATGAAAAGATATATTAAAAGTTATTTTTTATTATCATTTCACCCTATGCAAGACAATAAAATCACTAAGACACAAGGTGTTCTTGAGTGTGAAAGAATAAAAAACAAAGAGAAACATTATTAAGAGGCAACGATAATAGAAGGGTCATCAAGAAGACAGTAGGTAATAATTGATGTTATCTTTAAATTTGCGACTATCAGAATGGGGTGGAAATGGTGTTCTACAAGCGAGAAATGCGAGAAAAGAAACGGTTAGTATAGAACTTGCGGTTACATCATACGGTTCAACTGAAAGTTCTTGAGTAATTATTGCCAATCTCGTACTGCGCTTAAATTCACAAAGTCTAGTTACCATAGCGGAATTTCATCAGAACAATTACCATGAAAGTATTTATAGAAAAGACAGAGAGAAGCTACATTACGGTGATGGGAAAGTGTCTGAAGCCGAGATGCCAGGTGAAGACTGTACCAAAGAGGAAAGCTCATCAGAACAATTACCATGAAAGTATTTATAGAAAAGGCACAGGGAAGCTACATTACGGTGATTGGAAAGTGACTGAAGCCGAGATGCCAGGTGAAGACTGTACCAAAGAGGACAACTCATCAGAACAATTACCATGAAAGTATTTATAGAAAAGGCAGAGAGAAGACCTAGAAAATTGTGATGGGAAAGTGACTGAAGCCGAGATGCCAGGTCCTAAGACTGTACCAAAAGAGAAAGGCTCATCATAACAATTACCATAAAATGGTTATAGAAAAGGCGAGAGAAAGCTACATTACGGTGATGGGAAAGGGACTGAAGCCGAGATGGCAGGTGAAGACCTACCAAAATTGAGGAAAGTCATCAGAACAATTACCCTGAAAGTATTTATAGAAAAAAGCAGAGAGAAGCTAAAAATTGGTGATGGGAAAGGGACTGAAGCCGAGATGCCAGGTCAAGACCTACCAAAGAGGAAGGCTCATCATAACAATTACCATAAAAGTATTTATAGAAAAGGCAGAGAGAAGACCTACATTACGGTGATGGGAAAGGGACTGAAGCCGAGATGGCAGGTGAAGACCTACCAAATTGAGGAAAGATCATCAGAACAATTACCATGAAATTTATAGAAAAAGCACCTAGAAAACATTGACGGTGATGGAAAAGTGACTGAAGCCGAGATTCCAGGTGAAGACTGTAAATTGAGAGGAAAGATCATCAGAACAATTACCTTGAAAGTTGATTTATAGAAAAGGCAGACTGAAGCCGAGATTACGGTGATGGGAAAGAAACTTGAAGCCGAGATGCCACTGAAGACTGAGATGCAAAGAGAAAGATCATCAGAAAATTGATGGTGAAAGGATTTATAGAAAAGATGCCAGAGAAGAAGCTAAAAAACGGTGATGGGAAAGGACTGAAGCCGAGATGCCAGGTCAAGACCTGAAAATTTGTGGTGAGGAAGGCTCATCATAACAATTACCATAAAAATATTTATAGAAAAGGCAGAGAGAAGCTAGAAAACGGTGATGGGAAAGGAACTGAAGCCGAGATGGCAGGTGAAGACCTAGAAAATTGAGGAAAGGGAAAGAACAATTACCATGAAAGATTTATAGAAAAAGACCTAGAAACATTGGTGATGGGAAAGGGACTGAAGCCGAGATGCCAGGTGAAGACCTAGAAAATTGGTGAGGAAAGATCATCAGAAGAATTACCATGAAAGACCTTAAAAAAAGGCAGAGAGAAGTTACATTACGGTGATGGGAGGTGAAGACCTGAAAATTGATGGTGGGTCAAGGGACTGTACCAAAGAGCAAAGATCATCAGAACAATTGGTGGTGGGAAAGGGACTTATAGAAAAGATGCCAGAGAAGACCTACAAAATTGGTGGTGGGAAAGGGACTGAAGCCGAGATGCCAGGTGAAGACCTAGAAAATTGGAAAGATCATCAGAAGAATTACCCGAAATGCCAGGTGAAAAAGCACCTAGAAAATTACGGTGATGGTAAAAGGGACTAAAGCCGAGATGCCAGGTGAAGACCTAGAAAAAGAGGAAAGATCATCAGAACAATTACCAAGAAAGAGATGCCAGGTGAAAAAGCTAGAAAATTGGTGATGGGAAAGGACTGAAGCCGAGATGCCAGGTGAATACCTGAAAATTGAGGAAAGTTCATCAGAAAAATTACCATGAAAGATTTATAGAAAAGGCCTAGAGAAGTTAATTACGGTGATGGGAAAGGACTGAAGCCGAGATGCCAGGTGAAGACCTACCAAAGAGCAAAGATCATCAAATTGATGGTGGTGGGAAGAAGCTGAAAAGGAACTGAAGCGAGATGCCAGGTGAAGACCTAGAAAAGATCATCAGAAAATTACCATGAAAGTATTTATGCCAGGTGAAGACCTAGAAATTGATGATGGGAAAGGACTGAAGCCGAGATGCCAGGTGAAGACCTAGAAAATTGGAAAGGGAAAGGGAACAATTACCATGAAAGTAGGTATAGAAAACCTAGAAAATTGATGATGGGAAAGGGACTGAAGCCGAGATGCCAGGTGAAGACCTAGAAAATTGATGGTGGGAAAAGGACTGAAACCGAGATGCCAGGTGAAGCCCCAGAAAAACATTGAGATGGGAAAGGGACTGCAGCCGAGATGCCAGGTGAAGACCTAGAAAATTGATGGTGGGAAAGGAACTGAAGCCGAGATGCCAGGTGAAGACTACAAAATTGTGATGGGAAAGTGACTGAAGCCGAGATGCCAGGTGAAGACCTACCAAAAAAAGATCATCAGGAGAATTACCATGAAAGTATTTATGCCAGGTGAACAGAGAAAAAATTGGTGATGGGAAAGGGACTGAAACCGAGATGCCAGGTGAAGACCTGTAAAATTGGTGGTGGGAAGATCACTGAACAATTACCGAAATGCCAGGTGAAAACCAGAGAAAATTGGTGATGGGAAAGGACTGAAGCCGAGATGCCAGGTGAAGACCTAGAAAATTGGTGGTGGGAAAATTACTGAAAGTAGATATAGGTGAAGACCTAGAAAATTGGTGATGGGAAAGGGACTGAAGCCGAGATGCCAGGTGAAGACTGTACCAAAGAGCAAAAGATCATCAGAACAATTACCTTGAAAATATTTATAGAAAAAGCTGAAGCCGAGATGCCAGGTGAATTACGGTGATGGGAAAGGGACTGAAGCCGAGATGCCAGGTGAAGACCTATAAAATTGAGGAAAGATCATCAGAACTGAATTACCATGAAAGTATTTATAAAAAAGCCTAGAGAAGCTACATTATGGTGATGGAAAAGGGACTGAAGCCGAGATGCCAGGTGAAGACCTACCAAAAGGAAAGATGGTCAGAACAATTACCAAGCCGAGATTTATAGAAAAAGCACAGAGAAAACATTACGGTGATGGGAAAGGGACTGAAGCCGAGATGCCAGGTGAAGACCTAGAAAAAGGAAAGTTCATCAGAAAAATTACCATGAAAGTATTTATAGAAAAGGCAGAGAGACCTTAAATTACGGTGGTGGGAAAGGGACTGAAGCCGAGATGCCAGGTCAAGACCTGTAAAAAAGAGCAAAGATCATCAGGACTGATTACGAAAGATTTATAGAAAAAGACCTAGAAACATTGGTGATGGGAAAGGGACTGAAGCCGAGATGCCAGGTGAAGACCTAGAAAATTGGAAAGATCATCAGACTGAAGCCATGAAAGTATTTATAGACCTAGAAGAAAATTACGGTGATGGAAAAGGGACTGAAGCCGAGATGCCAGGTGAAGACCTAGAAAATTGAGGTGAAAGGGACATCAGAACAATTACCCTTGAAAGTTGATTTATAAGAAAAAGCACAGAGAAGCTACATTAAAATTGATGGGAAAGTGACTGAAGCCGAGATGCCAGGTGAAACCTGTACCAAGAGGAAAGAGTCATCAGAAAAATTACCATGAAAGTATTTATAGAAAAGGCAGAGAATTGTTACATTACGGTGATGGGAAAGGGTCTGAAGCCGAGATGCCAGGTCAAGACTGTACCAAAGAGCAAAGATCATCAGAACAATTACCTTGAAAGTATTTTGTCGTAGAAAAAGCCGAGATGCCAGGTTTAGAAAATTGGTGGTGGGAAAGGGACTGAAGCCGAGATGCCAGGTGAAGACCTACCAAAATTGGGTGAAAATTACCATGAAGCCGAGATGCCAGGTGAAGACCTGAAAAAAGGTGATGGAAAAGGGACTGAAGCCGAGATGCCAGGTGAAGACCTAGAAAATTGATGGTGGGAAAGGAAAGAAATGCCAGGTGAAGAACCTAGAAAATTGGTGGTGGGAAAGGACTGAAGCCGAGATGCCAGGTGAAGACCTACCAAAATTGATGGTGGGAAAAATTACTGAAGAAAGATTTATAGAAAAAGCCTAGAAAATTGGTGGTGGGAAAGGAACTGAAGCCGAGATGCCAGGTGAAGACCTGTAAAATTGAGGAAAAGGAGATCAGAAAAAAATTACCATGAAAGATTTATAGAAAAGGCAGAGAAGACCTAGAAAATTGGTGATGGGAAAGGGACTGAAGCCGAGATGCCAGGTGAAGACCCAAAGAAAAAAGATCATCAGAACAATTACTGAAAGAGATGCCAGAAAAAGACCTAGAAAAATTGATTACGGTGATGGGAAAGGACTGAAGCCGAGATGCCAGGTGAAGACCTAAGAAAATTGAAAATTTTGTGAAGGAAAAGGACTGAAGCCGAGATGCCAGGTGAAGACCTAGAAAATTGATGGTGGGAAAACTGAAGCCGAGATGCCAGGTGAAGACCTAGAAAATTGGTGATGGGAAAGGGACTGAAGCCGAGATGCCAGGTGAAGACCTAGAAAATTGATGAAAGATCAAGAACAATTACCGAGAAAGCCAGGTGAAAAGGCCTAGAAAACATTATGGTGATGGGAAAATAAAATAACTGAAGCCGAGATGCCAGGTGAAGACCTGAAAATTGAAGGTGGAAAAGATCATCAGAAAAATTACCATGAAATTATTTATAGAAAAGCCAGAGAGAAGACCTACAAATTGGTGGTGGGAAAGGGACTGAAGCCGAGATGCCAGGTCAAGACCTGTAAAATTGAGGGTGGGAATCAGGGACTGAAGCCATGAAATGCCAGGTGAAAACCACAGAGAAAATTGGTGGTGGGAAAGGGACTGAAGCCGAGATGCCAGGTGAAGACCTAGAAAATTGATGGTGGGAAAATTACTGAAGCCGAGATTTATAGGTGAAGACCTAGAAAATTACGGTGGTGGAAAAGGGACTGAAGCCGAGATGCCAGGTGAAGACCTAGAAAATTGATGGTGGGAAAAGGACTGAAGCCGAGATGCCAGGTGAAGACCTATAAAATTGATGGTGGGAAGGGACTGAAGCCGAGATGCCAGGTGAAGACCTAGAAAATTGATGGTGGGAAAAGGACTGAAGCCGAGATGCCAGGTGAAGACTGTAAAATTGGAAAGATGGTGGAAAATTACCGTGAAAGTATTTATGCCAGGTGAAGACCTAGAAAATTGATGGTGGGAAAAGGACTGAAGCCGAGATGCCAGGTGAAGACCTACCAAAGAAAATTGATGGTGGGAAAATTACTGAAGAAAGATGCCAGGTGAAGACCTAGAAAATTGATGGTGATGGGAAAGGGACTGAAGCCGAGATGCCAGGTGAAGACCTAAAGAAATTGATGGTGGGAAGGGACATGAAATTATTTATAGAGATGCCAGGTGAAGACCTAGAAAATTGGTGGTGGGAAAGGGACTGAAGCCGAGATGCCAGGTGAAGACTGTACCAAAATTGAAAGATCATCAGAACAATTACCATGAAAGCCGATATGCCAGGTGAAGACCTAGAAAATTACGGTGATGGGAAAGGGACTGAAGCCGAGATGCCAGGTGAAGACTGTAGAAAATTGGATCATCAGAACAATTACCATGAAGCCGAGATGCCAAGGTGAAGAAGCCTAGATTAATTGTGATGGGAAAGTGACTGAAGCCGAGATGCCAGGTGAAGACTGTACCATTGAGGAAAGTTCATCAGAAAAATTACCATGAAAGTATTTATAGAAAAGGCAGAGAGAAGTTACATTACGGTGATGGGAAAGTGACTGAAGCCGAGATGCCAGGTTAAGACTGTACCAAAGAGCAAAGATCATCAGAACAATTACCATGAAAGTATTTAGAGAAAAGGCACAGAGTAGCTACATTACGGTGATGGGAAAGTGACTGAAGCCGAGATGCCAGGTGAAGATTGTACCAAAGAGGAAAGATCATCAGAACAATTACCATGAAAGTATTTATAGAAAAGGCACAGAGAAGCTACATTACGGTGATGGGAAAGTGACTGAAGCCTAGATGCCAGGTGAAGACTGTACCAAAAAGGAAAGATCATCAGAACAATTACCATGAAAGTATTTATAGAAAAGGCAGAGAGAAGCTACATTACGGTGATGGGAAAGTGACTGAAGCCAAGATGCCAGGTCAAAACTCTATGAAAGAGGAAAGCTCATCAGAACAATTACCATGAAAGGATTTATAGAAAAGGCATGGCGAATCTACATTACGGTGATGGGAAAAGTGACTGAAGCAGAGATTCCAGTTCAGCGCAAATAATATTGCTGTTATTTTTTTGGGTTTTTTCAACAATTTCTAAATACATAGCAGGATTACATGGCCATATGTGGCAACAATAGATAAATGATATTATGAACACTATATAGAGGTGGATTCTGTTGTTGTCTAAATGATGCAAAAATGAAAATAACACTGACATCACATTTTAACAGATATATTTACCAAAATTCTCAAGAAATATCTTGAAATAATAAAAAATGAAATGTATTTCATAAAATTGCAAATGGCTTCATTCAACCACGGCCTCCAGACGACTTCGAAATTTCTTGAAACTCTTCTCTGCTCTCTCCTTGTTTAAGTTGGTAAATGCTGCCATAATTCTTGCCTTCAGTTCACCTTTGGTGTTACAAGGAGTTTTGTTGGTCTCTCGCTCAACTGCGTCCCATGCATAATAATCAAGCTTGTTGCAGTCTGAGAGGTTATGTGGCCAGATGTAAGGGGTAATGTGATCCCAGAAATTGTCTGACAGTTATGACTAGGTTCTCCAGCTTGCTCGGCATGGTGCGGAGTCCTGTTGCCAGACATAGAGTCTTCCAGCAGAATCACTCTTGTACCAGGGCAGCACTACTTCCTCAAAACTATGTTGAAATCGATACACAATAGTTTTCGTGTTTCGGTACTACGTTGTACCTCTTCAGGCGATAATAAGTGACGGATGATTAAATTTTTTTTTTTTTTAATTTCAAAAGCAAAGTGTTACCTCTTTATGTATATATATATATATATATATATATATATATATATATATATATATATAATAATTAAACCTAAAGAGCTAGACAAACCCACCAAGGTTTCACCTACACTTTTAGGTTTAATTAGGTTTGTCTACTAGTAAGTAAAATAACTAAATAAAGTGCTCAATACGAGCACTTTATTTAGTTATTTTACTTACTAGTATCGGGGTTTTTAGACTCTGGACATAGATGCGAGACGATTATTTTCGGCTGACGTACATGTTCTTTGTTGTTTCTTTTTTTGTACCTTTTTTCCCTTTGGTATTGGTTTGGTTATTTGCAAATGATGACAACGAAGGTTTTTCGGACGAGTATAATATCTTATATTTATAAGATTATTACTAGTATATATATATATATATATATATATATATATATATATATATATGAAGACAAGGTGAAAATCAACTTGTCAGCTGTCAATATACCACATAACACCCTTGAGCGCTTAGCCATGGGGCTGGTAAAATGCAAATTAACGGGCTTTAGTGGACTCAGTAGTTTTGAATCTGCTTGTCTGAATCATCTTCAAGAAGCGAGAATAAGATCTAAAAGGTCAGCCAATCTAATAGTGATCTCATCTCACAATCCTTACTCTTGCTCCATATGCAGCCTCCTTTGTAAATCACTAGCGGGTCTTAAATGCCACTTAAGATTATCGCACAAAATTTCATAACTGAATCAATTAAGCTGCCAGATCCTCATACGTCGAAACCGACGGGAGATTCCATTATTACTATTCTTATTATATGGAGCGCCGAGCTGACGATCCCAAAGCAAAAAGCTGACACTTAAGTTGCTAAAGTATTCATATTTTATATTTATGTTTATTTAAGCTCTACACGATATTGAAAACTTTTAATGAACTTTAAAAAGAATGTATAAACATAAAAATGTCTTAAAATAATTGTCGGACTTTGTCCATTTCATAATGTGTGATGTCATTTGTTTACATTTGATACGCCATGAGCAGATATGAATGTACGTGAACGATTCATAGAAGATTGAAGTTCAAATATAGTAAAATCGACCTTGCTAATCGAACGCGCCTCTGTGGCCCAATCGGTTAAGTCACATCAGGCTATATGACGGTTCCGTATAGGATACAGATTCGATTCCTGTTGGAGGACGAATATTTTCTATGAAAATTTCTCGGACATTCAGGCCGGTAAATCTTGTTTAATACTGTTTATTATAAACAGAGCATTTACTTAAATATTTGTATCTTTAAAAAGAATGTATAAACATAAAAATGTCTTTAAAAATATATATATATACATATATATACCTGAAATTTTTATGGCCTAGCGGTAAATCACTCCGTATCAAACGGTGATTTCCCCTATAAACGAGAAGGGAAAGCAGTGTTGATCCTTACCGGTGAGTTAATTTTCTTTACTAGGATTTCTCTAATGTGCAAGCCGATAGATACTGTTTAATAAATAAAAAAGGTCGTCTATTTCAAATATGAAGTGTCCATCCTAATAACGTTTAAATTTTATATACCAGGTGTAAGAGCAAAATAGCCCAAATCCTGTAACAGTATAATTATACATTCCACACAATGTTTAATATCTAAAAAAATAAAACACTAAACTAATTGAGTTTCTTTTTTGCATGTTTTTAGATATGACGCTTAACCATCTTGACAGTATTTATCTTAAGAAGCGCTGAAAACTCCTTTGGGTTATTCAACCAGAAAGAGAAAAGATTAAAATCATTTTGTGTCAGATCCACTCTCTTCCCAATGGTATGAGGAAAAAGGTCATTCAAGCCTTCAGTAATGGTACCAACATTCATAATCTGGCTTCCATCTTCAAAATCCATTCAAGAACCGTCAAGAGAAGAGTGAATAAGCTTAAAATTAGGGAACAGTAGAGAGGGAAACTGGATCCTGAGGTCTCAACAGCAAGAGGGGTCATCATTTCAACTTAGAGCTAAACAAATCTATTAGAAAAGATCCAACTTAATACATATGACGTTCGGCATGTGAGAGAGGAGTTTCATTTATGACAGTTCAAAGAGCAGTGAAAAAGGCTTGTAAATGAAAACGTACATGAAACCTATGATGCAACTTGTTACTCCAGGTCAGAAAGTTAGAAGGTTAGAGAGGGCCAAGAATATCATGAATAAGATTTATATATATATATATATATATATATATATATAAAATAAGTTTCATATATATATATATATATATATATATATATATAAAATGGTTCAAAATTAACAACTGGGCAATTTTGCTGTTACACAATTTGTACAATTTTGGTGTTACACCCCGGTATATATATATATATATTATGTGTGAAAAAACATATATATATATATATATATATATATATATATATTATGTGTGAAAAATATATATATATATATATATATATATATATATATATATATATATATATATATATATATATTATCAAGAAGAAAACCTTAATGTTCATTTCTGTTATAATTTATTTCGTGAATATCTATATATTCATCTCTTCAGATCGAAATGTTTTGCTAAAACAGTTCGGTCTGAATAGAGGAATATATAGATATTCACGAAATAAATTATAACAGAAATGAACCTCTAAGGTTTTCTTCTTGATTATTATTATAATAATGCTCTGTAGTTTACATTGAGCTCTCCCTGGATTAACATCCTCCTTAGAAGTATCCCTTAAGTTTTTTTATTTATTACTTCTTGTGTTCTGATAATTGTCTTCTTTTCTGGAGAGAAATTATGTAGAAATTGTCCGAAAGTTCTGTCTGTCCGACTGTTAACTGTTGATCATAATCGTTAATAAGACAAATATATTAGATTTAACCACGAAAAATGGCTAAAAATAATAGAAGTATTATTAATAAAAATGAAAAAGCCAACACTCAATATCAACTATGAAATAACATATAAAATAATCGAAAAAATAATCATAGTCGAAAATGTTTGGACATACAACACATTTTTAATGAAACAGATAGATAGATAGATAGATAGATAGATAGATAGATAGATAGATAGATGGATAGATAGATAATGAACAGACTGAGATAGATAGATAGATAGATAGATAGATAGATAGATAGATAGATGGATGGATGGATAGATAGATAATGAACAGACTGAGATAGATAGATAGATGGATGGATGGATGGATGGATAGATAGATAGATGGATGGATATGATGGATTTTTTTTTTAAAATATTTTACATCACGACACGGAAATTTCTATGTTTCGGTACATTAGATTTGTTTTATTATCAAATGCTGTCCGGTAAAATAATTACCCATCATCACTTGATAATGGCACAAATTTAAAGTACCGAAACATAGAAATATCCGTGACGAGATGTAAAATATTTTTTTAAATAAAAATATTGAAATATTATGGTCTACGTTGTATCGAGAACTTTTTTATAAAATAAATATTAAAGAACTGTAGATTCTTAATCTGAATGTTCTTTCTCTTTATTTAATATATATATATATATATATATATATATATATATATATATATATATATATATATATATATATAACTATGAACCTAAAAAGAGCCAGGCAAACCTACCTTGGTTTCACCTACGCGGATCGTCAGGCCAGCGTACACTGACGATCCTGCATAGATGAAACCTAGGTAGGTTTGCCTAACTCTTAGGTTCATAGATTTGTTCTACTTAGTGTATTAAGTACTTTTGCTTAGTTACTTTTGTTTTACTCGTTTTGGAGGTTTTTTTCTATGGACACTGATCTTGTATTCTGGACGATTGTTTTTTTCTTAATTTCATGTTCTTAGTTCTTTCTTTTTTGTCCTTATTTTTCCTTGGGTATTGGTTTGTTTATTTACAAACCAAAACACCTAAAGTTTTTTCAGACGAGTATAATTACTTATATTTATAAGATTATATATATATATATATATATATATATATATATATATATATATATATATATATAGAGAGAGAGAGAGAGAGAGAGAGAGAGGAGGAGAGAGTGAAGGGCGTAGAAATGCTAACATTTGGCGTTCCGAAAAAAATTTGATAATTTTTATGAATCATTACTGATTTCACGAAAATAATGACAAGAACTTAAAACCTCTGCCAAAGTCATTATCAGTAAAACTAGTTACTGGGAAGTAAGCTATAGAAATTTATGAATCCACCCCAGATTTTTACCATATCTTCTATCTCCCACAACACAGCCAGCCTCCCAATTATATAAAATGCATTTAAATTTTTTCATGTCATTTTGTTGTGAACATGAAGAGCTTCCTATTGTCTACGTATCCACCAAACAATGTAAATATTTTTCCGTGTTCTCTATCCAATCGTAAAGTCAAATTATATTGAAATATATTGTGAAGTTTTTGAGATATGTGTATCAAACAGATGAGTTGTTGCCAAAATTTAACTAGCTTCCGGCTTCTTACTTCCCAGGCTATATTCCTTGCGCCCCATCATACAATTATATGAAATTTTTTTTCTTGCTATTATCTATAAAGCAAATTCAAATTAACATCTAATCTAACACTATATGCCTTTAGGCTTTCTTGAGATCTTCTTACATAAGATGTCGCCAGATGAATATTCGTGGCTATATCGCTACACCTACGAAATGGGTGTGGTTTGACCAGGAGAGGGAGACACTGTCAGATCTACTTGCCCAAGACATACTATACATGAATAACTCTTCAACTTTCAATCCAGATATGTGCAAGGAACTGATCAGGTGCTCAGCACCCTATGACCACACCCAATCATAGGTCTTGTTATTATTATTATTATTATTATTTTTGTTGTTGTTGTTGTTGTTGTTGTTGTTGTTGACAGTATACTGAAAATTGTGCAAGTGACTTCAATTTGACCATGTAAACCAGTGGTTCCCAAACTATTTCTAGCTGCCATCCTCTTGACTCCAAGGCCATATCCCCAATGCCTTTTTCCATATAAAACAGTTCTTTCTTGGTATTAGTTATATTTCAAATTCAAAACAAATTAATCTAAATCTGTAAACATACATATACATTTCAATTTTTCTTAGATGCCATTAGATAAGATGACACCGAATGAACATCCCTGGCTATATCGTTGCACCTACAAAATGCGCTCTGCAGATCATGACTATGTTTCCTTTTTGTTTCCATTTTCTCTAAAACCTCGTTGTCATTCATGTGATTGGTCCATGGTATCCTCAGTATCTTTGTGTAGGGCCATATTTTTGTTGTTTCAAATCTCTTCTTGATCTTTGAGGGGATTGTCTAGCATTCACTGTCATATAGGAAAACAGATATCACGTAACAGTATAAGTGTCCTTAAGTTTAGAAATTGTTTACAAGACTTTTTCCCCCAATACAAGGAAAACATCCCCTCTGTATTCAGTTCGACAAAGTAGTGGTACTTAGAGGGCTGTCTGAATTGAAATTCCTCCTTAACAATGGAATACAATGGAAATAAGGATTATTCGTTCCAGTGTGCGTGGGTATAATGTGACTTAGCTGTAAAGATCTGAATTGGTGAAAATAATGCAACTCATCAGAATAGTTGCTATGGAAATAGCGATAGAGTAGCGTCTGTGGGATAGGGGTTGTAGAGTGGGAAATAATTCATCACCTAAGGCTAGGTGAGGATCAAGCAGCTCCATCACAGATATGCTGAACTCCTCCATTTTTGCTTGTTTCTTGTAAAAATAGGGCATGTCAGGAGGTAGCAGGTACTTTCAAAAGGGAGGTACAAAGAACAGGCCATTTCCCAGTATCTTTACCAATGGATCGTATATATGTGTTCCACTTAAAATTTCAGGTCAACTTAAGCTCATGTAGACGTTCAAAGCAACGAGCCTCATTGAGAGTGTAATCTTCCATCATGACTGGAGTAAATTCACATTCTACCTGGTGATGTTGAAGTTTTACTAGCTTGGTTTTTGGAGGTATTGTCTGTTGCAAGCCAGGCTTGCATTGAGCTGTTAAAGCCAGATCAGAGAAGAGATCGGCTGCAACGCACTGGCCATCGATATTTTTAGAGGTGCGCCCATAAGGTGAGATATCATTTGTACCTAAATCTAACTAGATCTTGTACAGATACCATTTTTGTACAGGCAAATATATTGCATATGTATAAGTCTATCACTTGTCTATGCTTTGAATATTTCTGACACATCTGGTTTGTTGCTTCTACTATATATTTAGAGATTCTTGATAAAATACAAAAAAGAATCTGCAATATTATTGGTCATTTAACATCCCGGTTTCATTCACTTTCCTACTGCCCTAACGTAGCTTTATGTTCCTTTTTTTATACTTATTATCATAATGATAAACTTTCATCTATGTTGCCTAGGCTTTTATGAATTTAAGCGGCAAAGGGTCCATTATTTTATAATTGAAATGGCTAGATGTAAACGTAAGTTCTTTGCTAACAGTTTCTTCTATCGCACTTCTCGCTTGTGGAACATTCTTCTGACTTTGTGCTTCAACAATTTAAATACAATGTCAATCCTTGCCTTCTGTCTTCTTAAGTAATGTTTTTTATCATTCTCTCTCCTTAATAGTAGTTTTTTTCTCATATTTTCTAACTCATTAACCTCTAACGTCTTATTGCCTTGCTTCCGGTGAAATAAAAAAAATTCTAAAACATTTTCTAATGTCTCAAAATTCAGGAAGAATAAGTGCCAGTTTTATTATTCATCGGTTACTCGTACGATGAGAGCTCTACGGGATATCTATGGCATTATGAGGTTTCTACCGCATCTCCTGATTTCAAAAGTCACAAATCCTTTTATCACAAATATGATACAGTCCACTAGAGAATGATAGAGCTGGGTTTATGAAACACAACACAAGTAAAAACACGAAAAGGGCCAGAAAAGAGAAGTGTGCAAATAATCTGGCCACGATTATCGCAAAACAGAAAACCAGAATAGCATCAAAATTCCTTTGCGACCAAACTTCATCGCACTTATCTTTCCTACCAGGCCCCATCTATTGTAAGTACTCTGACTTCACACCAAGAAAATTTCCTATTTCGACTGTTTTTATTCTGTTTTATTAATTTCCCCATTTTTCTAGTTGTAATTCAGAAGTCCTATTATCTAAGACACCTGACAGGCGCCCCCAGGTACTTGGCGCCCTGGGTACTGCCGGTATAATAAGTCAGAGGAAATTTAGAGGCCCTTCACACCTGCGCCAGGGGTCGACTACCCATCTCGCCTCCTCTTATTACACCAATACATAGAGATATAGATTTCTGACAGTAAACATTCAGTACTGATTTCTATGTCCATGTCTTGTCTATATCTAAAAACGCTCTTAAATATTCAGAACACTTTCCCCTTTATATATATATATATATATATATATATATATATAGAGAGAGAGAGAGAGAGAGAGAGACAGAGAGAGAGACAGACAGACAGAGAGACAGACAGAGATGAAGTTAGTACTGGAAATTCTAAACTGTTCTCGGCTCGACAAGTAGTCCTTGCTTAGACTCTCGGAAATGTGTTGACTAGACCCTTTTTGTACACAACCCAAAGCAGATAGGGATTTTCTAAGTGTGGTTTAGATGTGGCACTTGTCTGAAAGTATAGAGCATACAGTGAGGATCGAACTTGCTACAGTCGTAATTGATGTAGTGAGATAATCTTGCTAACCATTACCCCACGTTGAAGTGTTACATAGATAGATAGATAGATAGATAGATAGATAGATAGATAGATAGATAGATAGATAGATAGATAGATATGAACAGACCTTGATAGATAGATAGATGGATAGATAGATAGATAGATAGATATGAACAGGCTGAGATAGATAGATAGATAGATAGATAGATAGATAGATAGATAGATGAATAGATAGATAGATAGATAGATATGAACAGGCTGAGATAGATAGATAGATAGATAGATAGATAGATAGATAGATATGAACAGGCTGAGATAGATATGATAGATAGATAGATAGATAGATAGATAGATGGATAGATAGATGAATATGAACAGGCTGAGATAGATAGATAGATAGATAGATAGATAGATAGATAGATAGATGATAGATATGAACAGGCTGAGATAGATAGATAGATAGATAGATAGATAGATAGATGGATAGATATGAACAGGCTGAGATAGATAGATGGATAGATAGACAGATAGATAGATAGATAGATAGATAGATAGATAGATATGAACAGGCTGAGATAGATAGATAGATAGATAGATAGATAGATATAGATAGATAGATAGATAGATAGATAGATAGATAGATATGAACAGGCTGAGATAGATAGATAGATAGATAGATAGATAGATAGATAGATAGATATGAACAGACCTTGACAGATAGATAGATAGATAGATAGATAGATAGATAGATAGATAGATATGAACAGACCTTGATAGATAGATAGATAGATAGATAGATAGATAGATAGATAGATAGATAGATAGATTTTAGGGACGACTTCCACACATACATATATATTATGCATGGCTACTCGTTACGAAACACACCCTGTTTCCTACGGCTGATTGTCAATCCGTTTCTGACGTCTGCACAATGACACTTATATTTCTTCAATAGCCATAGTGCTCATTTTCAACTATACTGAGCGAAGATTAGTTGCCGTTTCTGGAAGAGAACGCAACATCTGTCGTGATCACCAGTTTCAGCGAAACCATCACACTCAAATCCTTTGTCATGACTTCGTGCTAACACATACAAACAACGGCCTCCAAACAATTCCGAACAAGGTATAGGTCAAACGATGGTACGGTTTTCTGGTTCTTTCCAAATGTGTCGCACGTTTAGATCTCATATTTACGCTGTTAGCATCAAGAAGTCAATTTCTTCTATGATGAGATTCGAATCCAGGATACGAAGACTGTTTCCGTTTTGCTTGTTTTGTTTGCCTTTCTTTTCTTTTTTTAAATGCCGTCGTTTAAAAGTTATTTATAGAGTATGTTTGATAAATTTTTAAAGAGTCAATGAAGATTCAGGGTTACATTTGTTTAATTTAGGAGTGTCTTCTTCTCACGCATCGGTGAATAATGTGTCGGTTTTTTTCCATATTCCGTCTTCACGCGTCTATTTGTGAAGTGGAGCCATTTATTTTTTGTTTTATTTTTTTAAATATTTAGTACTTTTTTCCAAAATTGAACGATATTTTGTTGATAAATTGTTTTTTTTATTAACATTTCTGTTACTTTTAGTCGGTTTGTATAGCTTATAAAATATAGACTTGTTTTATTATTAAGTATAAGCAGGACTTCTTGCAATTTTTTGGTCTGCGGGTTACTTGAGCTATTATCCGAATAAATAACAAGTTAATCCACACGCTAATGTAACGGTTCTGTATTTAATTTGTTATTATTATTATTAGTAGTAGTAGTAGTGGTGATGGTGGTGGTGGTGGTGGTGATGGTAGCGGTGGTGGTGGTGATGTTTCTGTTGATCCTAAGATCAAACAATGTTTTAAATACATGAAGCCCTTCGTAAGGTGTGAGCTGTAGTTGTGAGAATATTTTTATATAATCATTTAAGGCATGTGCTACCAGAAATCACTTTAGTGAATCTATCAGAAAATTTTCCAATCAAATTTAGGGATTCAATCACAAATGGAATTATTGATGTCTTTAGGCACTACATCTTTTAGCTTTTCACTTCAAGATCCTTGTATTTTAACAGTTTTTTGCAGATCCTCAAAGATACATTATAATCTGCATTTTCTGTTTTTCTATTTTTTGATCACTATGTCTGGGCAATTAGCTTTGATTTTTCTTTCTCTGTGTATTGTAAAGTCCTATTATATTGTTACAGGACCTATCTCTGTAATCGGGTCTGGGTGGTGTTCATATTAATTTCTTGCAGTTTCCTTTGCGTAAATGTTGCAGATTTTTCAGTGCAGATATTGGCCCACTCTGTCGTGCCGTGTTTTATATTCAGTTGGTACCATTACCGCGTAACCTGGTTGAAGATGATCAGTTGTTTCTGGATATTTATCACAGAATCTGTATTTTGGACTAACACAATTTTTCAGTATGTGTGCTTGGTAATATCTAGTTAGCAATCATTGTGTCCTGTGCAGCAGGATAAATCCTTCGGTTTCATCTTTTAACACTGCACTACGAAGCCACTGATGGGTACGGGGTTTGTCTACATCAGCTTGTCTGGTACGAGCAGAGTATTTGGCCGTGAAGCAGTTTATCTTGCCATTGTTTCTGTATCTGGTTGGTTACATTCACCTTTGCTTTCTTTTTTAAGTATTTTGCAGCTTCAATCGGTGTATTATGCTTTACTTGTATTTCTTCACCTGCTTGAAACTCCATTTTGAACTTGTTGGCTTCCCTTATTACTGAATAAATTTTCTGATTTCTTTCATGTACTTTAACACAGATCATCATCCAGTCTTCTGTAGTTTCCAGGTATCTTTGAAGGCCAACTGTTGTAATTTTGTAAGACAGTTCTAGTTGAACTAATCCTCTGCCTCCTTCGGATCTGGGCACATACAGACGATCAACATCAGCTTTGGGATGATGCATGCGGTAGCAAGTGAGAAGCTTTTTCGTTTTGGCGTGCACTCCCTTAATGTCAGCTATGGTCCAGTTAAGGATGTTAAAGCTGTATTGCACCACAGGGACAGCCAATGTGTTTATGGCTGAGATTCTGTTTCTTTTTATAAATTCAGCTCGGTATTCAGTACAAGACACACACGCCTTTAGTACTATTTTCTTACTTTCTCTTTCATTTGGGTATGCTATATCCCATCTTCGCTAATTCCTAGGTACTTATAGGCTTCTTGTTGCTCCTTGCCCTTACCTTATATAAACAATGGACAATTACTTTTCTACAGTGCAGATAGCGGTAAGAAAACATATATCAAAGCCGCAGTTTAGCTTTAGGAAAAGGAACAGAAACAAAAGAAAAAAAGATTGGATGAATGAAAAGGAACAGAGAGGAGACAATAAGACTTTCATTTCTTTAACGTTTGTTTCACTGAAATGGTAAATCTCGTCAATTTTAAATCTTTTCGTATGTACCCACTTACTTCTTTAAATAATGACATGCATTCATATCTATGATTTTTATTACAATATTTACTTAAAATTATTAAGCGCAAATAAATTATTTTATTAGAAAAAGCTTTTAATGCTTCTGTAAATAGGTTATATTAAGGACACTATTGTCTGAAGAAATAAAATTTTTCAGATGAATAATGAATTTTTACAAGAATTTTTTCATTTTTAAAAAATTTTAATTATAATAATTAATAATAGTTTTGAATCGTGTAAAATTCTTTATTGAGCTATTTCCTGTATGTTATATAGTAATTGAGTGGAAAGGAAATTTACGGATCCAAAATTTAAAAGATTAATAAACTTAGTTACACTATTTTATTTTTAAAATATTTTTTTATTTTTTACTTAATTTGTTCCCTTTTTTCATCTATGAAAGGCTAAATGTGACATTATTATGAAAAGGTCACGTTATCTAAGAGTTTTGCCTCTTTACAGAGAAATTAATTTATGAAAATTTTAAATATTTTTTTTTTGAATAAAGCATCTTCGAAATTTAACTAAAAGTCAATAAATTATTAGATAATTGCGAAAATATGTTCTTTTGTAAAAATTACTAGGTAGTTAAAAACCAAAAATGCGTTCACTTAGATTTTGTAAATTTTATGTCAATTCTAGCCAGCCATACTAGTTGCCATTGCTTCGTCACTCAATCGCCCATCAATCATGGCTTCAGATAACCACAGCTGATCAATAACGAATGGTTGCATATTACTTTTTATGCTATGAGTAAGTAATATTTATTTCAAATCAGATTAATTTAACTTTAAATTTTCTAATTTTACTCAAATAACGTGTGAGAAATATGTATACCAGTCTACAAATTTCCAGAGAAACCATTGAAAGTAGAAGACAAACCCCTGTACTATGTAAAGTCTTTCGCCTATCTTGGTAACAAAGTCAACTACAGTGGAACTTTAGATGATGAAATCATGCATCGGATTGCTAAGGCTACCAGTGCTTTCGGCAAACTTCGCCATCGCTTGTGGAATGAGCGGGGTATTCGACTGGATACGAAAATTCGGGTTTACAGAGCTGTTGTACTTGCCATCCTTTTGTATGGCTCAGAGTCGTGGACTCCATACAGGTACCATATACGTCAGCTGGATGTTTTCCATAAAAGCTGTCTGCGTGCAATCTGTGGAGTTAACCTTCAAGATGGGACATCTAACGTAGACCTGCTTAACAGGTGTAATATTGGAGGAATCGAGACTTTTATCATACAGTCTCAATTACGGTGGACTGGTCCTATCTTGAGAATGTCTGATGACAGGGTACCCAAGATCCTAATATACAGCCAGTTAGATCAGGGCTACAGAAATGTAGGACGCCCATGGCTAAGATACAAAGACAAGCTGAAAAGCAACTTGTTAGCAGTCAATATACCATATAACACCCTTGAGCATTTAGCCATAGAGCGGGTAGAGTGCAGATCAACGTGTTTTAGTGGACTCAGTAATTTTCAATCTGCTTGTATGAATCATCTTCAAGAAACGAGAGCAAGATCTAAAAGGTCAGCCAATCTAGCAGTAATCACATTTAACAATCCTCACACTTGCTCCATATGTGGCGTCCTTTGTAAATCACTAGCGGGTTTTAAAAGCCACTTAAGATTATCGCACAAAATTTCATAACTGAATCAATAAGCTGTCAGATCCTCATACGTCGAAATCGACGAGAGAGTCCATTATATATATATATATATATATATATATATATATATATGTATGTATGTATGTATGTATGCAAGAGTTTTAAAATCGATACATTTGTTTGTTTACAAATTTCTTAAAATTAAGAAAATGGCCGCTGTTAAAAAAAATTATAAGAAATCGAAATTAAATTTGACATTACAATCTATATAATTTGTATCTGAAATAGAGCAGAATATTTTACTTACTGGGAATAATAAATTTAATTCTTTAGCTTTCAATTACAGCTAAAATGAAATTTACAAGAATGCTTTTTTATTTTAAAAAATTCATTTTAAATATTAGGTATCGCAAATTTATGCCGAAAAAGTGGAGGTTCCTAATCAAAACACTCACACATACACTGCTATCTCAAATTAGATCTATCATGATGAAAGTATTAATAAACATTATATTAACTGGATTCTCGTCGTTTTATGAAAGCCCTCTCCTCACGGCCAGTTTAGTTTTCGTTCCGCTAAGAGATGTAATGATGGCACATATGTAATCAAACAACTCTAGAAAATTATTATGCTAGCATATGACTGCATCAACAGACTTCCTCTTGTTATCTATTAGAAATCGACTTCCAAGCTCCGAATCTACTGAATGGATCGATCTAATAAAGGATCTTTATACCTAGCGAGGACCCCAATCTGGAAACATTTCAAACCTCATCAGGAGTATGATAGATCCAGTCTTTTTAATCTCTTCTTAGACTGTACACGTATGTTATACCGGAACGTACCTATTTCTATTGTGAATAGACTCTCCCACAGATAAGTAGTAGTAGCAGTCGCCAGTGAAACTGAGTGAGTTGTGTGAGTCAGTCGATGTCGGACATTAAAGTATGAGCCCCACAACTAGATTGCTGCGTCATTAACTATTATTTCAAGTTCCTAACGTTTTGTACGTCGAACCTAATTTAGGACCGACTTAGTGAAATACAAGCTTCCACTGTGAAAATTACTTCACAACAACGTACAAGCACAGATGTGAAGAGATGGGCACTGATCATTTAAGCATTCCATGCTAATCCTAAACGAATCTACTAATAGAAGACAACGATCCTGCTAAAGGGAACTATGTAGTGATGATGACTGGGGGTTATGCTGATGGCATACATTTTTATAGTTGGGATAAGAATAACCTTATGAACATCCTCTACGAAATACGCCTAGAAACAAGACTAAAGATAAAACCTTCCGAACTAAGAACTATTATGTCGAATTGGAATAAAGCAATAATGGTACCTACTCTGAATCCATCATAAAATCGGGGATATGAATTTAGTAAATGCTAAACACTTCACATACCTTGGTGTGTGGATCAATTGCAACAAATTTAGTATAGGAAATAAGGAAATTAAATATATAATAGGCTGCGAAATAGGTAGTTTTGTTCAACACTGCAAAGTGTTACAAAAGCAAAACATAGACATGAAAACTTGAATTGTGTTCTTAAATAGTCCGGTCAGATCGAAACTTTTATACGGATGTGATGCATGGAGCCAAACCAGAAATATCTAAAGTATCAGCTGAATACAACCACTTTCTACGATCAATGGTTAAAATGGCTCTGTAGAAGCCTGTAGATGTTGGTGAATGATCACACTTCTTCGAACCTTGAGGACTGGCGTTACAGAATCACAAACAAAGAATAGTACCAGTAACAGAAACCACGTCACTTGAAGACTATGAACAGCAGGGACAACTTAAATAGATATCGCATGAAACTCGGAGAGAAAATAATGACATATTAATATTCCACACTACTTCAAATAGAAGATTAGGGAAAAAAAGTCCCCTCAATACTGGAATGAGTGATAACAGCTACAAGACTTTAGAAACCTATTTTCCTGAAACATCGTTTTAAGGGAAAGATTTTATAAATTTCAACCGACAGTAGAAAAAGCTGCCCTGTTAATGAATGCCGAATATTTCCTTGTTGGGAAACGGCTAATATTACCACCACCATTATTATTATTATTATTTTGTCCATTTTAGGAACAGGTGACAAGCGATAGTTATATGAGAGCAAGTGGCGACAAATAATACAGCACTCTCCTAATATTATTTTGACTTTAATATTGCCACCTGGAGAGTTTCAATTTTTCCCCAATTTCTTCAAATTCTTCTTCTCCAGATTCTTCTTCAAATTTTTCAAATTCTTTTTCTTCAAATTCTTCTTCAGATACTTCTTCAAATTCTTCTTCAGATTCTTTTTCTTCAAATTCTTCTTCTTCAGATTCTTCTTCAAATTCGTCTTCAAATTTTTCTTCTTCAAATAGTTCTTCAAATTCTTCTTCTTTAAGTTCTTCTTAAAATTCTTCTTCTTCTTCAAATTCTTCTTCTTCAGATTCTTCTTCAAATTCTTCTTCTTCTTTAAATTCTTCTTCTTCAAATTCTTCTTAAAATTATTCATCTTCTTAAAATTCTTCTTCTTCAGATTCTACAAATTCTTCTTATTCGTTAAATTCTTCTTCTTCAAATTCTTCTTCTTTAAATTCTCCTACTTACTCAAATTCTTCTTCTTCAAATTCTTCTTCTTCAGATTCTTCTTCAAAGTTTCTTCTTCAAATTCTTCTTCTTCAAATTCTTCTACATAAATCCTTCTTCTTCAGATTCTTCTTCAAATACTTCTTCTTCTTTAAATTCTTCTTCTTCAAATTCTTCTTCTCTAAATTCTCCTACTTACTCAAATTCTTCTTCTTCTTCAAATTCTTCTTCTTCAGATTCTTCTTCAAAGTCTTATTCTTCAGATTCTTCTTCAAATTCTTCTTCTTCAAATTCTTCTTCAAATTCTTCTTCTTCTTCAAATTCTTCTTCAAATTCTTCTTCTTCAAATTCTTCTTCTTTAAATTCTTCTTCTTCAAATTCTTCTTCTTCTTTAAATTCTTCTTCTTCAGATTCTTCTTCTTCTTCAAATTCTTCTTCGTCAAATTCTTCTTCAAATTCTTCTTCTTTTTCAAATTCTTCTTCAAATTCTTCTTCTTTAAATTCTTCTTCTTCAAATTCTTCTTCTTTAAATTCTTCTACTTACTCAAATTCTTCTTCTTAAAATTATTCATCTTCTTAAAATTCTTCTTCTTCAGATTCTTCAAATTCTTCTTATTCGTTAAATTCTTCTTCTTCAAATTCTTCTTCTTTAAATTCTTCTTCTCTAAATTCTCCTACTTACTCAAATTCTTCTTCTTCTTCAAATTCTTCTTCTTCAGATTCTTCTTCAAAGTCTTCTTCTTCAGATTCTTCTTCAAATTCTTCTTCTTCAAATTCTTCTTCAAATTCTTCTTCTTCTTCAAATTCTTCTTCAAATTCTTCTTCTTCAGATTCTTCTTCAAATTCTTCTTCTTCTTTAAATTCTTCTTCTTCAAATTCTTCTTCTCTAAATTCTCCTACTTACTCAAATTCTTCTTCTTCTTCAAATTCTTCTTCTTCAGATTCTTCTTCAAAGTCTTCTTCTTCAGATTCTTCTTCAAATTCTTCTTCTTCAAATTCTTCTTCAAATTCTTCTTCTTCTTCAAATTCTTCTTCAAATTCTTCTTCTTCAAATTCTTCTTCTTTAAATTCTTCTTCTTCAAATTCTTCTTCTTCTTTAAATTCTTCTTCAGATTCTTCTTCTTCTTCAAATTCTTCTTCTTCAAATTCTTCTTCAAATTCTTCTTCTTTTTCAAATTCTTCTTCAAATTCTTCTTCTTTAAATTCTTCTTCTTCTTTAAATTCTTCTACTTACTCAAATTCTTCTTCTTCAAATTCTTCTTCTTCAGATTCTTCTTCAAATTCTTCTTCTTCTTTAAATTCTTCTTCTTCAGATTCTTCTTCTTCAAATTCTTCTTCTTCAAATTCTTCTTCTTCAAATTCTTCTTCAAATTCTTCTTCTTCTTCAAATTCTTCTTCAAATTCTTCTTCTTTAAATTCTTCTTCTTCATATTCTTCTTCTTCTTTAAATTCTTCATCTTCAGATTTTTCTTCTTCAAATTCTTCTTCTTCAAATTCTTCTTCAAATACTTCTTCTTCAAATTCTTCTTCTTTAAATTCTTCCTCTTTAAATTCTTCTTCTTCAAATTCTTCTTCTTCAGATTCTTCTTCAAAGTCTTCTTCTACAAATTCTTCTTCTTCAAATTCTTCTTCTTCAAATTCTTCTACATAAATTCTTCTTCTTCAAATCCTTCTTCTTCAGATTCTTCTTCAAATTCTTCTTCTTCTTTAAATTCTTCTTCTTCAAATTCTTCTTCTTTAAATTCTCCTACTTACTCAAATTCTTCTTCTTCTTCAAATTTTTCTTCTTCAGATTCTTCTTCAAAGTCTTCTTCTTCAAATTCTTCTTCTTCAAATTCTTCGTCAAATTCTTCTTCTTCTTCAAATTCTTCTTCTTCTTTAAATTCTTCTTCTTCAAATTCTTCTTCTTTAAATTCTCCTACTTCTCCAAATTCTTCTTCTTCTTCTTCAAATTCTTCTTCTTCAGATTCTTCTTCAAAGTCTTCTTCTTCAGATTCTTCTTCAAATTCTTCTTCTTCAAATTCTTCTTCAAATTCTTCTTCTTCTTCAAATTCTTCTTCTTCTTTAAATTCTTCTTCTTCAGATTCTTCTTCTTCTTCAAATTCTTCTTCAAATTCTTCTTCTTTTTCAAATTCTTCTTCAAATTCTTCTTCTTTAAATTCTTCTTCTTCTTCTTTAAATTCTTCTACTTACTCAATTTCTTCTTCTTCAGATTCTTCTTCAAATTCTTCTTCTTCAGATTCTTCTTCAAATTCTTCTTCTTCTTTAAATTCTTCTTCTTCAGATTCTTCTTCTTCTTCAAATTCTTCTTCAAATTCTTCTTCAAATTCTTCTTCTTCTTCAAATTCTTCTTCAAATTCTTCTTCTTTAAATTCTTCTTCTTCAAATTATTCTTCTTTAAATTCTTCTTCTTTAAATTCTTCTACTTACTCAAATTCTTCTTCTTCAAATTCTTCTTCTTCTTTAAATTCTTCTTCTTCAAATTCTTCTTCAAATTCTTCTTCTTCTTCTTCAAATTCTTCTTCAAATTCTTCTTCTTTAAATTCTTCTTCTTTAAATTCTTCTTCTTCAAATTTTTCTTCTTTAAATTCTTCTACTTACTCAAATTCTTCTTCTTCTTCAAAAATCAAAATAATATTGTGAAAGTGCTGTATTATTTGTCATTATAAGTTTCACACTCCTAAAATTCAGACTAATTAAATTTTATTTTCTCATTCTTATTCTCTCTTTCTCTCACACACACAAACACACACACACACACACATAAAATCTTTTTCTTTTCTTCATTCTTTTTCTATATCCAGTCCTATTCGTTCTCTGTATGAGTATTTAATAAACCTCTTCTTTGTTTCTTCTGTCTAGCCTTCTGTTCTTTCTATACTCTCTCTAACTACGGCCTTCCTAATTCTTAGATATTTTGAGCAAAAACAACATTACAACAAATATACAATTTTCTTTCAAATTCTGAAGTGCTTTTCTTGTAAAATACAATTCTTTTTAGCCACTTGGAACCAGTATATATCACACAAAATTTGACCTAAACCAGCTAACAAAATATTTCGTCGATATAGTGTCACGCTTTTACAGATCCTTTAACTATTTATATATTACTTTACTGATAATAATACAATTTAATTTTCCTGTCGATGTAACAAACATGAGTTGTAGATATTTTCACAAGGTGGCGATATTTATGCCTTACCGCTGATAAATTTGATTTAGACAGCATCTAGTAAACAATATCATAGCATTTAGAAAAGGCAGCGCTCACAAAAAAAAAACTACGTACAGATACTTTTGAAGAACACTGCACCATTTTTGACAGCTTTGGGTCTCCTTATTCTGTCAGGTAATTGAATAGTAATTCAAGATAATTTCTAGATGATAATGAAGTCATTGATGATTATCTTTGAGCAGCTGATGAGATATTTCATCCATATAATGTCACATATTAATACTGAAAACTGACATTTCTTTCATAATATTTTTTCAAAAATATCTTAACTTAGGTTGCAGTAGCGATGTAATGTTTTTATTGTAATCTATTATAATAAAAATATTATAATAATATTTTGCTCTACTTTGTAATGAGCACTTTCTTAAAAATAAATGCTACGAATTGTACAATTTTTACTCCATCTTTTTCTTACTCTCATTCGTATATATATATATATATATATATATATATATATATATATATATATATATATATATGGTATCAAATGACAATTGGAAAAAAAATCTTACATTTTGCCGACGCGTTTCGTCTTCCGACTTTTTCAAGGCAAAAATAAAATCGAAATGTTTTTGTTGTTATAGTTACATTAAAAATCCAAATTTAAAAAGATAGACGCTTCTGTCTAAGCCTTTTTTTCTGTTTAATCTAAATAACTTTTTATAGTAAGGGATTATTTTTTTTTTTTTTTTCCATGTCGACAATATAGTTAAATTCCCTTATATATTGTCGACATGGAAAAAAAATAATAATAATAATAATTTCCAATTGTCATTTGATACCAATCTGTCTTGTCCACAGAATTCATTTGGGAATTTAACTATATATATATATATATATTCATGGTATTTATTTTAATGAGCTTTCCTCTTTGGTACATCGACTTTACGCAGTACTAGATTGGCAGCAAGGTCATATCATTTTACAGTTGAAATTGTTATATATAACCGTGAGTTCTAAGTGAACAGTTTCTTCTCTCTGTACTTCTCGCTTGTGAAACGCTCTTCCATCTTCTTGCTTTCCCGTTAACTTTAATCTTCAAACATTTAAATGCAATGTCAATCGTTATCAACTGTTTTCTTAATTTTTCTTCTTTTATTCATTTCTCACCTTAATATTTTCTTTTCTTTTTCTCATGTTTTTCACACTCAGTAATTACTTGTTTCTTAGTAGCTTTATTGTCTTAGTTGGTGTGAAATGATTAGAATATATATATATATATATATATATATAGCATAATGAAAAGCCACGTATACTTTCTTAATATATACATATAGAAAAAGTTGCAAATTAAAAAAATAACAATTTATTTATTTATATATATATTTGATATTTCAGATTGGCCCCAATCTTTCTTCAGAAATAACTGTTTGTAAGAAACAGTAATTTTAATTTATTTGTAACAAACAGTTATTTCTGATGAAAGATTGAGGACAATTTGAAATATCAAATATATATATAAATAAATAAATACTTTCATAAAAACATTATTATTTTTTTTTTTTAATTTCTCTCTCTCTCTCTCTCTCTCTCTCTATATATATATATATATATATATATATATATATATATATATATATATATATATATATATATATAAGGAAGAAAAGAAAACAAGCAAATAACAGGCTTTAAGATAATAACAAAACAGCATGAAAAATGTTTAAAATAATAATAATAAAAATTTTACCTACCATAGTTTTACACAGACCCCATCTTTAAAATAAAACAAAAAAGAAACAGACGGATAGAAGATGTGTGAAAGCGAGTGCATACGTATATATGTGTGTGCGAGAAAACATCATTCCGCAAACAAAATAGACGAACTGTTGACACTGCGACTTACGAAAAAAGTTCGCTACACAATCCAACATTGAATACAGCGACCATTTGCGTACGTATGTACGCAACGGCACATGAATGCGCATTTACGTCCAGTGCCACACTATTCATATATGTTTATATTTGTGTGAGCTGCAATGCGTGAACGGGTATGACTGCGTACGTATAAGTGACGTTCCGACCACTATTTTTTCTCCCACTACCATAAAAACACCGATATACGCAACCATATATAAATCCAAAATTTAAAATTAATCAGTTTGTCTAACGATCGCAAATAACGTAAAACCTAGGCTCACAAACTCACATCAATCCAACTATATATATATATATATATATATATATATATATATATATATATTATAAATAAAAAAAAAGAACAGTGTTCTTTATTGATATTTTTATTTTTAGAAAACACTGCTCAATGTAAATTTACAGAGCATAAATATTATAAATTAACTGATTTAAAATGAATCAGTTAATTTATAACACACACACACACACACACACACACATATATATATATATATATATATATATATATATATGTAAGCAAATATCTGGATATAGATCCGACAGTATGAAGAAAAATATATACGGAAAAAACAAAACAAAAATCCTTATATACAATTATGCTGTTTTTAATGACTTTGTCATGTTGTATTGATAATGTTATATTTATGAATATGTCCTGAAGATGGTTTATTAGACCGAAACGTCAGACGTTGACATATTAACATTAAAACAGCATAATCGTATATAAGGATTTTTGTTTGTTTTTCCGTATATATTTTTTTCATATATATATATATATATATATATATATATATATATCCTCGAAGACCAAGCTAGTTACATTCCATCATCCCCAAACTACCAACAATCTTGAGGAAGAGGGGTTCTCTCGGGGAGCAGCGTACCTGAAAAGACTGTTGAGCCTCAAATTCACACCCGACTTCAAGTGGAACTCATACAATCCATTGCTAAGGGTGCAAGTAAAACGATCCGTTCCCTGTAACGCAGCAGTAAGTACCTGACTCCCTCTGATATCTTCTAACTTTCCAAGAGCCAACTCATGCCAAAAATGGAGTACTGATGTTTTATTTGAGCAGGATCTGCATAGATCTCACTCTCCAGCCTTGAGTTCAAAAGTGTCTCTGAACCCTTGTGAGTGACGAATTATTCTCCACCCTTCAACCTCTCTCCCACAGGCGGGATGCGGCAAGCCTCTCACTACTCTACCGTTACTTCCACGTTAGTGCTCGAACAAACTACATTCCCTGGTCCCACCGAGGCAAACCTGCACAGCAAGAACACGCCATGCCACTTACATAGTAGCAAACCACCCACATTCCTTTCATATTCCATTGTTGAGAAGTAAGTTCCACTCGAGTAGCTTATTTCCGCAAACTACTGCCCTGTGGAACCGACTCTCAACTGGGTGCTTCCCAGATCATTACAATCTTATCATATATATATATATATATATATATATATATATATATATATATATGTCTCATTAATGGCAACAGACAAGGTACTACAATTAAGATATTATTTACTTTTTCTTGAGTTCGAATAAGTGCTTTCTTTTTTGGACACAAAATGTGTAGAAACTGTCCAAATGTTCTGTAATTTTGAGCACTTTCGGCTATACACTTAGCCATTATCAAGGATTATTTTATTTATTCAATTTAATTGGATGTGTGCTTTGTGTCTATGTTTTTAGTGTTACAGAGATGTTTTATTTTCCGAACACAGTTAGCACATTGTGACCATCTTCATAGTTAATATTATTAAGTTGTTGGTTTTTTCTTTTTTATTATTATTAAGGCGTCCATTATTTTTCTTCCTTTTTATACATGTGGATGAGATTATGTTTGTATTTTTACTAATATGCTTCAGATGGAGTCCGGTAAGTTTGTGTGTGTTTAAATGGGTTCTAATAGAGCTGTGGTCAGATAGGTGTAACGTAAGGTCTCTGGATAGGCATGTAGTCGTGTGACTGATGTAATTACTTATGAATTCGGTTTGATCAGAAACACAGTTCCTTAAGGGGCATTTGAACTCATAATGTTCGTTCGTTGTAATTTTTACTTTGCTGGTGTGTTGTTATTTTTAGGATAAGGGTAGGTGTCTTAAATTTTTTGTAGTAGATAATTAATTTAATTTTTTTATTCGGGTCAATTGGGGTAGTCTAAGTGGAAATTCATCTTGTTTCTAGTTGGAAACAAAAAAGAAAACACTTGTTCGAATACAAGAAAAATTAAATAAAAAGTTTAATCGTAGTACTTTGCCTGTTGTTTTTAATAAAAGATGCATAAAAAGAAGGATTGCTGCCTAAGTACACGATATATATATATATATATATATATATATATATATATATATATATATATATATATATATATATATCAGTGAATATTGAACTCAACACGCGGAGGCGACAGGCTGTTTCATGGTAGACGGAATCGTCAGTCTGAATATATATATATTCATATATATATATATATATATATATATATATATGTGTGTGTGTGTGTGTGTGTCTGTGTGTGTGTGTGTGTATGTAAAAGAAATATAATTTTTTAAGGTGTGCTATATTTATGGAGTAAAGTACTCAATATCAGAGATAGAGAGTATGCAAATATATATATGAACATATAAAGAGAACAGTGAAGTCAACACTCAGAGGCGACAGGCTGTTTCATGCTACACGCAATCGTCCAGCCGCAGTATACACACACACACACACACACACACACACGCGCGCATATATATATATATATATATATATATTACAAGTTTCATTAAATACAATTGGTAAATCATATCAATATTTGTAAATATATTTTTTATATTTAACGGGTTCATTTCTGCAACTTAGAACCGTAATTACAAAAGAAATTTTCGCATTTTATTTAATACTGATTTCTACGAACCAAAGTCCATTTCATTAGAATCCTGTGGAATCGGTAACCCGTTCAAATTCCAGGCTCATCTGTTATATTTAGTTTCGTGTGAAACGCATGAATCCGCCCTTGATGGGGGTTAAATAGAAAGCAAGGAGTGGGGTCTGTAGCCAATCTAAGAGAAAAGGATGCTGAATTCCAAACCGAAGAAAAGAGAACTCCACTACCTCTCCCAAAAACACATGGAAATTCCAAGGTAAAAAATATCTGTGGAGGACCATAATCGCCTACATCTTGAAGGGATAAGGAATTACACATATTGTTTACGATACTAAGAGAACAAAAAGATCTACCAACAGTAGACATGAAATTATATTGATGACAGACACAATAAAAAAACTGAGGTTTTTAAATGTTAGTAAAGGAAAGCCAGAAGAAAGGAATAACTATTAATTATCAAATATAATGCATGGTGGTAAAAAAAAATAAAGCCCAAAAAGTGAGCTATATACTGACGACGTCAAATCAAGTAGGTAAATAAATATGAGATCTCGTGAGTTCGAAGCGTTTACAGCGTTTTTGACTAACTACTGACAGTTAAAATAAATTTCGTCAGCTTTTAGGCGCCACTTAATTTCGTATATACAAGTCTACCTTACTAAAACTTTTCGGAGAAAATCCCAAATACTAACATAATGTTTAATCAGTCCGTATGCGGAAATGTTTGGAGCAACACTAAGAAAACAAACGTTCACATGCTTTCATATTAAAGAAAACAAACAATAGCGTACTTGTAGCAATGTAAAAGAGATTTATATTTAAAAGCAAAATATTTTTAAAAATTGATTCGCTACAGGGGTGTTTTTTACAGTTGCTTTCATCCATGTAGATATTGTTATGAGGATGATGACAATAAACATGGAAATATTAACAAAACCAATGAGACTTGATTGTTAATCAAATATTGATTAGCTACAAGGATGTTTTTCACAGTTGCTTTCATTCTTTCTTCATGTAGATAATGTTATGAGGATGATGGCAATAAACATGGAAATATTAACAAAATCAAGGAGACTTGATTGTTAATCAAATATTGATTAGCTACATGGATGTTTTTCACAGTTGCTTTCATCCTTTCTACATGTAGATAATGTTATGAGGATGATGGCAATAAACATGGAAATATTAACAAAATCAAGGAGACTTGATTGTTAATCAAATATTGATTAGCTTCAAGGATGTTTTTCATAGTTGCTTTCATCCTTTCTACATGTAGATAATGTTATGAGGATGATGGCAATAAACATGGAAATATTAACAAAATCATGGAGACTTGATTGTTAATCAAATATTGATTACCTACAAGGATGTTTTTCACAGTTGCTTTCATCCTTTCTAGATGTAGATAATGTTATAATCATGATGGGAATAAACATGGAAATATTAACAAAATCAAGGATACTTGATTGTTAATGATATATTGATTACCTACATGGATGTTTTTCACAGTTGCTTTCATCCTTTCTACATGTAGATAATGTTATGAGGATGATGGCAATAAACATGGAAATATTAACAAAATCAAGGAGACTTGATTGTTAATCAAATATTGATTAGCTACAAGGATATTTTTCACAGTTGCTTTCATCCTTTCTACATGTAGATAATGTTATGAGGATGATGGCAATAAACATGGAAATATTAACAAAATCAAGGAGACTTGATTGTTAATCAAATATTGATTAGCTACAAGGATGTTTTTCACAGTTGCTTTCATCCTTTCTACATGTAGATAATGTTATGAGGATGATGGCAATAAACATGGAAATATTAACAAAATCAAGGAGACTTGATTGTTAATCAAATATTGATTAGCTACATGGATGTTTTTCACAGTTGCTTTCATCCTTTCTACATGTAGATAATGTTATGAGGATGATGGCAATAAACATGGAAATATTAACAAAATCAAGGAGACGTGATTATTTTTTTAATCAAATATTGATCAGACACAGTATTAAGTGAATTGAAATTTATTGTCGCGTTGAGTACGAGATTATGTCATGACTTAAATGCAAAGGTCACTGAAAGTACAAAACCGAAGGAATTCAGCAGCTCCAAGTAACAAAAGTGACAATCGATCAAAAGTGCAGGCTAAAATAAGAGGCGTCTTCTTTCTTGGACGCCATTTTCGTTGGGTTTGTTATATTAACTGAAGCAAGTGCTTTTTCTAGTTTTGTACTGTTTTCAGTACGTCAAGGTTAATTGAAATAAATGCCAATAAACTGAGTCGTCAGTCTGCTATTTTTGTGAAGTACCCTGATCAAAATTTCATCAAAGAAAATAAAAATTATGATTCATTCCTAAACACCATTAATCTCATTTAACAGACTGGTATGTACTTGAGAGTCTTGAATGAATTAAAAAAGAATAGTCGAGAGAGCTTGCTTACAAAATACTTCTTTATTCAAATTTTCTTTAGTTTGAGATGTTTTTATATGATTTTTCTCAAGAATAATACATATGTATATATATATATATATATATATATGTGTGTGTGTGTGTGTGTGTGTTTTTGTGTGTGTGTGTGTGTGTGTGTGTGTGTGTGTGTGTGTGTGTGTGTGTGTGTGTGTGTGTGTGTGTGTGTGTGTGTAAGGGAAACTGTGTAGAATAAATTTAACCCCAAATTGTACTTAAAACTAATAAATATTTAATTCATCAACAAAGGTATTTCTACATTCATTAGTTTCATCATCTTTTTGAATCTTCAACTCGTCGACCACTGGAATACCGTCATCTAATGGCAAACTTTTTTTTTTATCCCAGAATTATATAACAACCAGCCATTTTTTTTCGTGAATGGAGTAATCGTGCGGATCTTAAAATTCCAGAGTATTTTATTTTATCTTTTATTTACTAGGACAGTTTTAAATTTTGCTAAGAGCTAGAAAGAACAGGAGGTTGTGGAGAACCATGAAGGGAAACTGCACAAAGAAGAAGAAGAAGAAAGACAACGAAGATGATGTAGTAGTAGTAGTAGAGGAAGAAGAAAAAAGAAGAAAGAAAAAGAACAAAAGAAGAAAAAGAAGAAAAAAGAAGACCACGATGACGACGACAAAGAAGAAGACGACGAAGAAGAAGAAGAAGAAGAATGACAATGAAGAAGATGTAGTAGTAGTAGTAGAGGAAGAAGAAGAAAAAGGAAGAAAGAAAAAGAACAAAAGAAGAAAAAGAAAATAGAAGAAAAAAGAAAACCACGATGACGACGACGACGAAGAAGAAAACGACGACGGCGAAGAAGAAGAAGAAGAAGAAGAAGAAGAAGAAGAAGAAGAAGAAGAAGAAGAAGAAGAAGGAGGAGGAGGAGGAGGAGCTGTTAGTTTAACCATTATCGTTGTAGGAAGTGGGATCGGTGGACCAAGTTCAAATTTCGGTCTATTCCGTTGCGTATAATTTCGCACTTGGAAAAGGCATAAATCCGTATTTACTTCCCTCGGCTAGGAGTTAAATAGGTAAACTGGATGCTCTAGCTTTCAGCAATAGTTTCTCAGAAAGAAGGAAAAGTACGAATTCAAGACAATGAAGAAGGCAACATGAAATCACAATTTACCTAAGAATGCATTGCAAGTCACAAATGATAAAGAAAAATCTCCGTGTGAATCTCTGGAATGAGTAATTATCATTATTTACATCATTTACATTCAGACTAATATCCTCATCTTTTTTGTTGTTATCAAAATGTTTCGATCATTGTTCTTTCATCATGGGTATATCAATCGAGATAACCTACTAGGGATTCCCAACTGAACCCTTTATTTAATCTATGTGGGTATACTGTCCTCGTTCTCTGTCTAGAGATATATTTTCTAATTTTATTACTGCTCAGTTATTGCTCACCCTATTCCAACTGAGTCCAAGTACACACTACCTGGCCAAAGGATTGAACTCACAATTACTGTTGCCAAACTCATGAACCAAAGCTTTAACACACTAGTAATATAAACATTGCAAATAAAGAAAAAAAAATAGTCATTATTGACTAGTTCGCATCCGGGCATCGGACTCGTCATCCCCTCACACTTTCTTTCTCTCCTGGTGGTGACAGAGATGACTTTAAAGGTTCAGCCTACTCCTGAAAAGAGTCACAGAGGAGTATAGGTGATGGATGCGGCTGGGCGATTCGGACCCTCCTGACAGCAGGTCGAAGATCCTCTTCATGTTTAAGGTTGGACCCGAAAGTCTTGGTCCCCCCCTCGTATGGTCCTACTCCAGGAAGGCCGATTTGCAGCAACTGTTTCCCAAGTCTCAGAGTCGATATTAGTCTGTGTCTGTGTAAACATCTTGAAGGGTGTAGCCTCTTGCCGCTGGCGAGTTCTCCAAACTGAGGCTAGCCCCTGCGGTTTTCATCACAAAGGGACAGATCTCCCGACCTGAACTTTTAGAACCAATGCCTGGCGGTGCGTTCATTCACAGCATTATCCACAAAGATGCTTTACGTATTCGGCGACTGCAAGCAAGCTCACCTTAAAGTCATAAAGCATATAACTTCGAACGAGCTGCTTCAACACATCCATGTCTCCTCGCCGCTGCTCGGGCTATGACTGATGTGTCTACGCAACGCACTTGCATTGATCAAGAGTAATGCTCTCACCCCAACCCAAGGCAAATACTTTTTTGATTAGATTACACATCAGTAGAATCAGGTAGCTTTCGCTGGTTAGCAAACTTTCTTGATACACCAGTTGTATGTTCTTTCAATCTGTTTAAAAAGCTCTTCCGGATAGCTCCAAACAAGCTACTCTCCCACCCCACTCTCTCTCTCTCTCTCTCTCTCTCTCTCTCTCTCTATCTATCTATCTATCTATATATATATATATATATATATATCTGAGAGCTACCAGGAGGTGCTGAAGTGCGTGGTGAAGCCCTGGATGGACAAGGTCGCCGCCGGACGCCCCTACGTTTTTTAGCGGGACTCCGCTCGTGCACACAAGACCAAGACGACCCAGGCGTGGCTGATCAGCAATGTTCCTCACCACTCGTCGCCGGACTTGTGGCCGCCCTCCTCACCCGACAGCAACCCCCTTGACTATTTCTTCTGGGGCGTGATCGAGGCCAAGACCAACAAGCACGTCCACAATACAGTCGACTCTCTGAAGGCTGCCATCGTGGAGGCGTTCGCCGCTATGGACAAGGACATAGTCGCCAAAGCGTGTGAATCATTTCGCGCCCGCCTTGAGATGGTCGTCACATTGAAAAATAATGAAGTATGAAACTCTAACTGTTGCTAAATAAACTATCGGGTCTCTACATATACATCTTTTGTTTTTATTGCATATTTTGTTTTCTTTTTGTCAAGTGTCGGAATTTGCTGCAACATCCTGTATATTGTTCCAGTACCGATATTACTTCAGACTGATCTGATCTTTCCATATTTTTGTGCATTGCAAGTTACTCTCTCTTCTTCTTACACACACACACACATTCTCACTGCGTGCGTGCGTGTGTGTGTGATGTTTGTATACAGACTGAAAAACAGTTCATTGGCCACAAAGCCGTGTAATCGTTTTTTAACCGAACAGTGACGACTGGATAGCACCTACAATATTCCATCCTTGTTTGATCTTACTCTTGTAAAGATAGAGGTATTTTCTGGAGTGGTACAATGAACCGACCATTATTCCATCATCTTTAGAAATGTCACGAATATATGAGTTCCAGATGAAGTTTAGAGAGGGCTTTAGACCCAATAGGCATCCTTAGCAAGAGGTCTCATTGAGGATATAAAAAAACGCTCATCAGAATTAGAGCAAATTTAGAGTCTGCTCGGTGGTGATGAAATGTTACTATCTTTGTCATGGAGGTATTGAATGATACAAGTCTTTCTCCCATTGAGCGGTTAGAGTTTGGTCAAAGGAGAGATTAGCTGCCAGACACTTGTCATCCTGATATTTGAAGGTGCACCCATACACGCTGGTATCATCTTCATTTACTAGAACACGAGGATGTTCTTAGACAGATTTAAAACAGAAAAGGGTTAGGACCGAGGAAACATAGTCTTGGAGGAGGTAGGCATTGATCTCAAATGCACCAGAAAACTGCTAACAACGTCCTATAAAGATCTCCCTGATAGAAAAAACTGAGAAGATTCTCACAGAGTTTCGATAGGTTGTGTAGCAATTCATTGTGCCACATCATGTCAAAGACCATCGAGATATCTAAGGTGACCGCTCTCGAGACGTGTTTCTTATCACACACTTCACCGATTCTATGTGTGAGGGTAGTTGAGACATCAGAAGTGGATCTAGAGGAGCGAAACTATATTGTTTGCCTCCCAGGGGCGGGTTTGTTTCTGCTGAGATGGTCAACTCATTCTATGTGTGAGGGTAGTTGAGACATCAGAAGTGGATCTAGAGGAGCGAAAATATACTGTTTGCCTCCCAGGGGCGGGTTTGTTTCTGTTGAGATGGTCAACTCATTCTATGTGTGAGGGTAGTTGAGACATCAGAAGTGGATCTAGAGGAGCGAAAATATACTGTTTGCCTCCCAGGGGCGGGTTTGTTTCTGTTGAGATGGTCAACTCATTCTATGTGTGAGGTAGTTGAGACATCAGAAGTGGACCTAGAGGAGCGAAACTATACTGTTTGCCTCCCAGGGGCGGGTTTGCTTCTGTTGAGATGGTCAACTCATTCTATGTGTGAGGGTAGATGAGACATCAAAAGTGGATCTAGAGGAGCGAAACTATACTGTTTGCCTCCCAGGGGCGGGTTTGTTTCTGTTGAGATGGTCAACTCATTCTATGTGTGAGGGTAGTTGAGACATCAGCATTGGATCTAGAGGAGCGAAACTATACTGTTTGCCTCCCAGGGTCGGGTTTGTTTCTGTTGAGATGGTCAACTCATTCTATGTGTGAGGGTAGTTGAGACATCAGCATTGGATCTAGAGGAGCGAAACTATACTGTTTGCCTCCCAGGGTCGGCTTTGTTTTTGTTGAGATGGTCAAATCATTCTATGTGTGAGGGTAGTTGTGACATCAGCAGTGGATCTAGAGGAGCGAAACTATACTGTTTGCCTCCCAGGGTCGGGTTTGTTTTTGTTGAGATGGTCAAATCATTCTATGTGTGAGGGTAGTTGAGACATCAGTAGTGGATCTAGTGGATTCTTGTACACAGAGCATGCATTAGACACGTCCTATGGTCTTGGAAAACATTTCTTCTTCAGTCAGCGGTAAACAGCTTTGCCAAGTTTTTAGTTTTAAGCCAAAGTTCTTAATAAAATCTACAATAATTCTATCCGGGTCATATAATCTTCGTAGGTTTTTGATAAGTCTGGAAACCTCCCGAAGCCAGATAGAGATATCACAAATTTGTGTTCTGTGGGGTGGGGTAAGTCAGTAAAGGAATATTCTTTTGTCTTCTGACGTGGGAGTTAAATTTCATTGCAAATAGCTTAGCCTTTTCTGGATATGAAATGATAGCCTCTACGCTGTTTATAATGGAGGACACAAATGGTTTGTGTCTATTGAGTATTGTATGAGATTTTTTCAGAATTCGCAAGATCCAAGTTTTTATCTTCTGCTTCGGCTTGAATTGACTGCACATAGCAGGTCTTTGCATTATTCAAGAATCTTTTGCAGTGATTGCGCATAGTTCTGAATGAGACAAGAGTTCTGGTACCGATCCTTCTCATAGAGACTGTAGTAGTAGTAGTAGTAGTAGTAGTAGTAGTAGTAGTAGTAGTATTTATGATGGGCTCTGGCCGCAAAATATTCAGGCGTGAACCAATGCTGGTTATTTGGCTTTCGTTGGTATTTTTGCTGGGGTAAAACTTTCTATACTGGCGAGAATCTATTCTGGGGGAGGCTATTCTGGAGTGTCCATTTTATAAGAAAGCTGAGATAGGTACTTCCACAGTGTAAGATCTGAAACTGTCCCAATCAGATTTGGCGTATCGCTAGATTGTTCTATGAAATGGCGCATCTGAGGATGCCTTTGGTTTGGCTTCAACAGAAGTCAATGAATGAATGATCTGAGGCGCCCAAAACAAGTAATACCTCACTGGAACATTCATCAGGGCGGGAGGTGAAGAATAGGTCTAAAACGTTAACATGATATCCAGCTGTGTTGGGAAATGATTCAGTTTATCCATACTCAGAGTAAATAGTGTATGTAATAAAAATAACTGTATTCTTACGAATTGGTTTTCGAGATAAGATAACTTTACCGTACTTCTGGATATAGATGATGTAATGGAGCTACTAATGAAAACCAGAGTCAATGTACTAGCAAATTAGTTTAGCACTATCAAATTGTTAATCCTTACGGTATGGTAGGTACCGTTAAATACTTATTAAGCTCAGTTTAGTGTGGCACAAACAATTGAATACCCAATGTGAATAAGATTCAATATACTAATAAATAGGTATGCAAAACAAAATTCTATAGGCTCCCTAAGCTGTAGTTATTATTAACATCTAGCAGAATGCATTAATTTTCGGATAGTTAGTTTCGGATATTTTCCTTTTCATAAATGACTCATCCTGCCAAATAGAATCACAGAAAATTGTTTAAAATAAAACAGAAATTTATTTATTTGTGCGTTTTTTTGTGCGTGTGTGTGCGTGTGTGTGTGTGTGTGTGTGTGTATTGCTTTTCATTGTCAGATAAGATTCAAAATTATTTCTTAATTAAAGAATAACATCCTTTGTGGTCAAAAACCTGACTAAATAAACAAATAATAGTAAAAAAAAAAAAAGGTTGCTTACTTTATTTGGAATCCATTTAGGGCAGTTCTTCTGAACATTAAAAAAAATGCTAATGCTGTATTGTTAAAGATAATTGCTGTCCCTATGTTCCTTCCCCCCCCCTCTTTTTAGTGATTAATAACATAGAAATAGGTAATCAATAATTTAAACTTAGTTACGTTTGTTCAATTTTCCCCGGAGAGATTCGCTTTTGTTTATCAACATTTTGTCTCAACTGCATATCGGTATTCACAAGCATTTGATATTCGCCATCATCACAGCAAATATCATCACAGACAATATTTTCATAGACAATATGCATGATTCCTAGGAGAATAAACATGAGCGATATACCAATGCTTTGATTCGCTTCATCTCAGCATTCCTTTATTTTTATATTTTTTTTTATCTTTACTAATTCTCAATTACTCAGTTTCTCTTGTTCATTTTTTTATCTTCATCTGCAAGCCGGATATTTCACCTTCCTCTCCATAAAGACCATCCTGTTCGTTTCTATTGATCAATCGATCACTCTATCTTTGAGATTGATAATTCTTGCTAACCCTCACATTATAGTAGACACCCTTATGTAGTTATTAAGTTTCTATCTATCTATTTATCTATCTCAGTATATTCATATCTCAGTCTGTCCATATATCTGTCTCTCTTTCTCTCTCTCTCTGCCCCTCTCTCTCTCTCTCTCTCTCTCTCACTCTCTCTCTCTCGTTTGTTTCGGATACTACTATACATCCTACACACACACACATGTTCAAATCTAACAAGGTATCAGAAGTGTTCATTGCTTAAGACAAGCCTACCATCACACATATCCACTACCGCCGCCGCCGCCCATTTGCCACCGCCGCCGCCCATTCGCTTCTTACTTTACCTTTTGCGAGAATAACTAAAACTTTGAATGTCTCTGTAAATGTATCTACGGAAAATTATGTTTACTTCCATGAAAATGTCCGTGTTTGGATATATATGTATGAACTCGTATACACAAGCGGATATATTGTTTTTTAATTAGTTTTACTGACTATGTGATGATACCATAGTACTTCTAAAATATAATCGGTGATATTACCCTAAGTGCCAATTAGCTTTTAGACCAGTGGTTCTTAACTGATTTTGGTCCATGCCCCACCTTGGTATTTCGAAAATTCTGCTGCCCCCGCCACAGCTGTAATATTTAATTCTTACATGTACGTCAATTGCACATTTACGTACATACACACAAAATATTTTTATGTATGCATACTGTATTAACAGTAACACTCTCCCTAACTCTCACTAACTGCTGACAAAACATGGGCTCTTCCATCATCACACTCTCTCCTTTGTTGACTGAGACACGCGAGTGTGGGGAGATGGGAAATACCCTATATGCCAATTACACATGTAGGTACATACACACAAGATATTTTTATGTATGTATACTGTATACGCATCGTATGTATTAACACGCATTAACATTAACATTCTCACTTAGATTTACTGGAAAAGAATTCACTGTCACATTCTCGAATTACCCCCTTATTCTGTTGGTAAAGTAAGCTGAAGGGTGCATGCCCAACCAAAATATTACCATGCCTGACCGGTGAGGCATCTGTGCCACGTTGGGAATCATTGTTTTAGACAAAGTAAGTCGACAAGTATAAAGCACCCTAGTAAGGATATTACTAGGTATAAGTTAATGT
This sequence comes from Acanthosepion pharaonis, assembly GCA_903632075.3. Classification (NCBI taxonomy): domain Eukaryota; kingdom Metazoa; phylum Mollusca; class Cephalopoda; order Sepiida; family Sepiidae; genus Acanthosepion; species Acanthosepion pharaonis. The sequence goes on along the minus strand of CAHIKZ030005358.1, from coordinate 781,744 downwards.
GGGTGTAAAGCGGGTTTGTTTGTTTTTAATTAGGATGTTATGACACCTTAGTGTCTTAAATACGTTAATTAGATTGGAACTTTAAATACAAAGATAGACAAAAACATTGAAATCATCGGAAAATTCCACAAGTGATAGGCACTTCTGTGAGGACATTACTAGACTCTAGCATTGTAGATGCAAAACAAGGGTTTTAATTAGTGAAACACGATACCCCAATGTTTTAAAGACATTTTAATTGTGGCATCAACAGGTTTTAAAACTTAAAATACAAAGATAGACAAAAAAAATCAAATCTTCAAAACACTGCATTAAAAAAATGTTTCTCAATTTAAATGAATTTTCACATTTGAGAGTTTTTTGGGGATTTTTCGGGCTTTTTTTTATTATCAACACCAACTTTTTCTTAAATTTCAATTTAACCTACATTATCTGACAGTGATGAACAGTACCAATGCCTCCAAGAATTTGTAAATTATTACAATGACTTTTGTATTAAACAGACAATAACATTTCACTGTGTTGAATTTTCCTGTTACTAATCATAAATTATAATGACATGCTAGTATTATCATTAAGGTAGGGTTCAAGAACTGTATATTATTGTTAAACATAGGCAAAAATTTGGAATCTCTAAGTCATGTCATACATCATACACGTCGTCGTCGACTTACGACTACTAATAGTTATAACCTATCGGTCGTAAATTGATTTAGTGGTAAGTCGGCCTGTAATTCATTTTGAAATCTTTTTCTTTTTCTTTTAGCATTATGTATTTTTCAAATAATTTTTACGGTTTCTTTACATTTGATAAGATTTTTATCATCTTTCTTCACGTTCTTATGTTTGTCAGATTTAAATCAAACACTGCATACTACAGTGCAGTTGGTTTAATATTTATCAAAACCTACAAAATACAGATGCAAAAATCATACTGTTTGATCGTCATCATTTTAGTGTCGACGGCAATAGCTCTTCTTTCCTTCTTGGCACATTGAGGAGAAGACAAAGACAGGTTTCACTTGGTAGACTTTTCTTTTAAATTTCATAGACACAGATGGATTTGGGTGGGTAGGGATTGTACCAAGGTTGCTCTAATACTGAACTTGTGTCGCGCGAAGGAATGCTAGAGTTACCAGGACCCGGGATAGAAACCCTAACCCTACACCAAGCTATGATAGATAGATAGATAGATAGATAGATAGATAGATAGATAGATAGATAGATAGATAGATAGATAGATAGATAATAACAGGCGGTGACATATTGATATAAGCAGAGTATGATAGATAGATAGATAGATAGATAGATAGATAGATAGATAGATAGATAGATAGATTCAATGCTTTCTTGTAGACACAAGGATAGATAGATAGATAGATAGATAGATAGATAGATAGATAGATAGATAGATAGATTCAATTCTTTCTTGTAGACACAAGGATAGATAGATAGATAGATAGATAGATAGATAGATAGATAGATAGATAGATAGATAGATAGATAGATTCAATGCTTTCTTGTAGACACAAGGATAGATAGATAGATAGATAGATAGATAGATAGATAGATAGATAGATAGATAGATAGATTCAATGCTTTCTTGTAGACACAAGGATAGATTAAATGAGAAAGCTATTTCCTAAGACTATAGTGTATAGAAAGTGCTTTAATCGCTAGATCAACCACAGTAAATTTACGTCCGGGTTCTTACAACATTACACCTTTCTTGGCAGACTTTCTATTATTAAAATGATAAAAACAAAAAGAAATTAAATGAAATTGACTAGACTATATAGCCAAACCCATATTTTTGTCAAAATATTTTGAAAGTTTAAAATTTTAGCGTACCCTCTCCTTCATGTACATGTATAGTCACAGCGTAAACATCACTTTGACCAATAAAATCCTAATAGGCATTACATGAAGAAAAAAAATCCACTTTGTCATTGATTTTTCTTATATAATAATAAAAAAGAACAATTTGTCAAATAGTGAGCAAAAGTAGTTACATAAATAGGATTAGACATATGATCACACTTAATGATCAAGTTAGATACATGATCACACTTAATGATCAAGTTAGATACATGATCAAACTTAATGATCAAGTCAGATACATGATCACACTTAATGATCAAGTCAGATACATGATCACACTTAATGATCAAGTCAGATACATGATCACACTTAATGATCAAGTTAGATACATGATCACACTTAATGATCAAGTTACATACATTATCACACTTAATGATCATTTTAGGTATATGATCACACTTAATGATCAAGTTAGGCACATGATCACACTTAATGATCAAATTAGGCACATGATCACACTTAATGATCAAGTTAGGCACATGATCACACTTAATGAGCAAGTTAGGCACATGATCACACTTAATGATCAAGTTAGACACATGATCACACTTAATGATCAAGTTAGGCACATGATCACACTTAATGATCAAGTTAGGCACATAATCACACTTAATGATCAAATTAGACACATAATCATGCTTAATGATTAAAAAAGACACATGATCTCACTTAATGATCAAATTAGTCAAATAATCTCACTTAATGATAAATTAGCCACATGATCACACTTAATGATCAAGTTAGATGTAGGTCATGCTTAATGATCAAATTAGAGACATGATCTCACTTAATGATCAAATTAGACACATAATCACATGTAATGATAAAATTAACTACAGGATCACATTTAATAATCAAACTACATATGATCAAACGCTGATAAATGTAGACACATGATCATACTTAATGATTAAATTAAACACATGATTATGTTTAATGAGGAAATTAGACACATGATCTCACTTAATCATGAAATTAGACATATGATTACGCTTAATGATCAAGTTAGTCATATGATCTCACATAATGATCAAGTTAGACACGTGATCACACTTAAAGAGACATGCAATCGCACAAACGCACAGCCCTAAGAACTACAAATGTTACTTTCGTACACAGACTTTACGATAGACAAGGAAAAGTATGTGTAATAGCATGCGCCTGTGTACTGATGTTTCTTTGCAAGTGAGTGGTGATATAACTAAATATATATATTTTGTGTATGTGTACTCATATAAGTATATATAAAGTTGCCTCTATTTGGAGATGTGTATTAATGTCTTATTACACGTGTGAATGTATAGGTATGTCTCTCTGCTTCTATGTTATATGTAAATATGCTAGTGTACGTACACACAAGCCTTATTCAGAGTAACAGATAGAGTAATCTGTTGCATTAAAATTTGCTTTCGCAAATGTGGCACTCCTAATAAAGTGTCAATTTAAAATTATCAATATGCTCAAAGTAAACGGAATAACCCCAGTTATTTTACGATGACATATAGCCAGAAGGTCGATATCTTCTGCTTTTCAAATAATACTAAATCGATTGATGTCAGGTCATTTTACGAGTGCTACTGCTACCGGCTAATCCAAAACTACTTACCTAATGGTTGGTATTTGCTGATTAAACTGATTCCTCTACCAGACACAACAGGATAAAAAAAGGTCAAATAAAGGATTAATCTCCTTGAAGAGCCAACGACCATCTAGTGCAGTGAATTAGACTGGACTCCATAGTTATGTATAGCCAGTGTTGTGATGACACGGTATCGTTGTGTGGAGGCCACCCTAGACTGGTCAACGTTCGCCTGGATTGACTCAACGGCAACGTATCCGTGACTGGGGTAAGCCTTTAAGTTGGAGTACATATTTGATCTGGAGAGAGATGGGCTTTATCAATTTTACTTGCCAAAGACACGCGACGCACGAATGAATATTTCTCCAGTTTTCAACTCACTGGAAGGCACTGGTCATATGTTCAGCTGCGCATTGACCCTACAACTACACACGGTCAGAAGATTGATGATGATGATGATGATGATGATGATGATGATTACCTCATGTAGAATCAATAAGTTACTTGTTAACGACTGTACATGAGATAAGATTCTTACATCATCTCGTCGCCACTCGGCGAAATTAAGTCACAAAATACTTATAAATACATAAATAAACTTGAGAAATTATCGTGCACACGCGTGTATTAGTCGATAGAGTACAGATTAGTCTTTGATTTTTAAGAAATCTATAATTTAGTACATGCTACTTATATAGGTTGACTATATATATATATATATATATATATATATATCCATTTAGCCAATACTGTTTCTTCATATATAAAAATACTAGCTTAAAAGCCGCCTTATTGGGTGGCATTTAAGCTATCTCATCTTCATTGGTCCTTCATTGTAAGAGATAAGGAGGAGTAGATGCGATAGGCAATAATAAACTACAGAACTCAAAATTGATCGCTGCATTTAAGTATTACATTAATATTTAAGCTTACCTTTTAAAAGTTCAACTCTCCTGCTGCCACTTAATTTAAAGACAATTTGAGGTACGTAGGTCCTTATTTTCCGTGCAAACAAGTTTATCTTATGGGTGACTTTCACTGGATTACGCAACTAATATCAATTATTCTAAAATTTATTTTCAAGTTATACATATTGTTATCGTTCAAAAAATTCGTCGTAAAATATCACGAAAAACATCGCTGAAAACAATCGCAGTAATAACTTGGGAACACAAAATTTCTATAACATGAGCTATTGAAAGATAGAAAGTTGTGTCCCTTTAATTGAAAATGTGTGACACAGTCACAGTGGCACACAGACATTCGCATTTACTATATATATATATATATATATATATATATACGCGGTGTCTATAAAGTCTCTTTACAATTTAAAATATATATTACAATAGCAACTGATGTAATATCTTAATTAGATTTGTTTTATATATTCACTAGTTATTAAAGTCTTTAATCACATTGTATTTGAGTATTTCAGGAATCCTGTTGATAAAAGAGGTACTGTTAAATGAACCACTAACATTTCCAAACCGGAAGGGATGGCCCAATTCCCTGACCACCTCGTTAACCAGATATCACTCCCCTCGACTTCTTTCTATGGGGTTATGTTAAAGATATCGTGTGTCGAACAAAGATATGGGACATCACTGATCTAAAGCAAAAGATCATTGATGTCACTGCCACCTTTCATGGTGTCATGCTAAAGCGAACATACAAAGACACTGAGTGTTGTTTTGATGTGCTTCGTGCAACTAATGGTACCTATATAGAGGTGTATTAAATTAGTCAAAATAATCCAATATCTACTCATCATTTTTAACAAATTCCACACATATGTCTGTTCATTTGCTTTTGGCATAATTTTTTAAACTGTAAAGAGACTTCATTGACATCATTTTTAAACTGTAAAGAGAGTGCATGGGCAACACGTTGGATTAATGGTTAGCAGGTCGGATTGAGGAATATGGAGCTGAGTTCGAATTCAAGTAGAATACATTACATTCACTTACGAGCTAATACCCTTGGGAAAGGTATGAATCCTTTTCTTCTCTCCCCAGCTATGGGTAAATAGCAGAAAAGACAGAGTTCTATGGCCTTGGATGGCAACCCTGAATTCGAAACCTGCGGAAGGTCATTTGGGGACCTAGTACATTAGGTCTCTGTATTCAGAAAGTGTGCTTGGTTCAGTACAAAGCCTTCACCGCTATAATCAAATCACATGTGCTGGTGTCTGGCTGTCGGTTCCTAGTAACTGAGCTGCTTGACCCTCATACGTCGTATACAACGGGAAAGTCGAATATATATATATATATATTGTTGGGGCGCACCCACCTTCTAACTAGTAATGGACTGGTCCCTCTTATATAAGTCAGCTCTGGAGAGAGAGTGACAGAGTCAGCAGTCCAGATACTTTCTGAGCGACTGCATAAACTCTCTTCCTACGGGTGTGAACCCGAAGGCTACGCCAAGGACGGCCGAAGGGTGGAGTCTCCTTCCTATACGGGTTCAAATATATATATATATAATAATATATATATAATGCCCACGAAAAAAGGCCTTGTGCTATGACACCCTCGTGGGGGTGACTGAATATTGTCAGCAGTCCAGATACTTTCTGAGCGACTGCACGGTTAAATATCTCTTCCTACGGGAGGAGGAACCCGAAGGAGGCTATGCCGAAGCGGAGTATATCGGGGATATATATATATAAACCCGTTTATACGGGTTCAAATGGGCTATTTTTTTGCCGAAGCCTAATGGCTCGGGAATGCCCACGTTAAAAAGGCCTTGTGCCACATGACACCCTCGTGGGGGGGTGACTGAATATTGTCAGCAGTCCAGATACTTTCTGAGCGACTGCACGGTTAAACTCTCTTCCTACGGGCGGGAGGAACCCGAAGGATGGATACGCCGAAGGGCGGAGTCTCCTTTGGGGAAATATAAAATCGGCCCATAACCCGTTTAAAATTATATATTTTTATATAAGCTATATGGCTCCGGAATTCCCATGGGCCTTGTGCCATATAGGGGGTGACTGAATATATGTCAGCAGTCCAGATACTTTCTGAGCGACTGCACGGTTAAACTATCTTCCTACGGGCAGGAGGAACCCGAAGGAGGCTACGCCGAAGGGTGGATATATCCGAGAGTAAAACCGCCCAGAACCCGTTTATACGGGTTTCAAATATGGCTATTATTTGGCCGGAGGGCTCCAGGAATGCCCATAGTATAAAAGGCCTTGTATATATATGACACCCTATATATGTGACTGAATATTATCAGTTCCAGATATATATGAGCGACTGCACGGTTAAACTCTCTTCCTACGGGCGGAGGAACCCGAAGGAGGCTATATATAAGGGGTAGTCTCCTTCGGGAGGTAAAACCGGCCCAGAACCCGTTATAAAATGGCCGAGCCTAATGGCTCGGGGAATACCCACGTTAAAAAAGGCCTTGTGCCATGATGAGACACCCTCGTGGGGGGTGACTGAATATTGTCAGCAGTCCAGATACTTTCTGAGCGACTGCACGGTTAAACTCTCTTCCTACGGGCGGGAGGAACCCGAAGGAGGCTACGCCGAAGGGTGGAGTCTCCTTCGGGGAGGTAAAACCAGATCCCAGAACCCGTTTATACGGGTTCAAATGGGTAATTTTTTTGCCGAGCCTAATGGCTCGCCAATGCCCACGTTTAAAAGGCCTTGTGCCATGACACCCTCGTGGGGGTGACAATATTGTCAGCAGTCCAGATACTTTCTGAGCGACTGATCGGTTCAACTTCTTCCTACGGGCGGGAGGAACCCCCAGAAGGCTAGTTAATGAAGGGGAGTCTCCTTCGGGAGGTAAAAACCGGCCCTGAACCCATTTATACGGGTTCAAATGGGCTATTTTTTGGCCGAGCCTTATGGCTCGAAGGAATCCCACGTTAAAAAACCTTGTATACATGACACCCTCGTTTGGGGGTAATATCTCAGCAGTCCAGATAAGATTTACCCGGTACATACCGTTGGACTATAGACTTTGGATATTGTTTCGTACTAACCAACCTTCGTTCTACTAATCACTCTATTGTTAATTGCTTTTATGAATATACCAGTATTTTCCTCTCCAACTGTGTTTGTCTTGATTCATACACCGACACGCGGGAAACTCACAACATCTCAACAGTGGCGACTTGGCTTCGAACAGAAATAATAACCAATTTCCAACACGGAAAAATTTTAAAAGAGTTCAAGCATTTACAGCAAAGGATTACAAGTTATCGACAAAAAAGAAAAAACTGTAAGTTAGACATTAACTTATTGATTAAATTGGAAGCTATAATAACCAATTTTTGTGCTTAAAAAAAAAAAAAAAAATTTATCGTGCCAGAAAAATTTGAATTTTTGGCCCCTCAGAGAAAAAAAAAAAAAAAAACATAATTTTTCTTTTTTCTCTACACATGCATAATCATGGAGCAATTTCAATCAACTATGCTGGAACTCATTAAGTATCAGATGCAAAGACAGCAAGAGAGTGAAGAACGTTTTCAGAAAAGAGCAACTTAAAATTCAAGAAGAACAACTTAAATTTCAGAAAGAGCAAAAAGGAAGAAAACGCAAAACGATTTCTGGAACTACACAAAATACAAGAAGAAAATGAAAAACAGTTAGCAATGGCCGAACTTATACATAAAGCTATACTGTCCAAGCAGAAAGACTCGGATGAAAATATTTTTTCCCCAAGACACAATATGGTCAACGATCGAACGTTTTACTTATAACCCAGAAGAGGAAAAGACTTTCGAAAGATACTACCATAGATATCAGGATTTTTATGAAGTTGATTGCCAAACATGGACAGATGAGAAAAAAAATAAGATTGCTACGAAAACTGGGAACGGCAAAACACAACAAGTTTACAGATTTTATATTGCCCAAAAAGACAAGAGATTTAAAATTCGATGAAGCAATTGAATTATTAAAAGAGCTTTTTAATCCCAGATTTTCATTATTTTACAAAAGGTGGAAATACCTGAATATCCAAAAAAGCGAGGAGGAAGATTACACAACGTTAGTGTCAATCGTAAATAAGACGTGTGACGATTTTCGCTTGTCCGAATTATCGGCAGACAATTTCAAGTGTCTAATATTCGTGCTAGGCTTAGTGTCTAAAAGATAGTGAAATGCGAAGACGCATTTTAACAACTAGAAAATGACCAAAACATGACACTTTTTGTTTATAGCTGAGTACTGTCAGCAATGCGTAAGCATTAAGCAAGATTCAGAAAAAATAGAAGAAACTGCTATCGCAAATGTGAAGAAAGTATATAGGAAGACTAGTTTCAGTTCTCCATCGCCGGAACGGAAGTGGTATCCTACTACAAGAACGAACAGAGGCTATAGAAAAAAAAAACCCTCCGAGTGCATGTTATGGATGTGGCCAGTGGCACTGGTACAATGACGGCCCATATAAAAATAAAGCTTGCAGAAATTGCAAAAAAGTAGGACATAAGATATCAAAGTGTAGAAAATTAAACAGAAGTCGAGTAAAAGTTACCAAGTTAGACGAAGATCAAGACCTGAATATTCGAAAATACCTGCATGTAAAAATGTACAACAAGAAGGTAAAAATGCAACTAGATTCAGGATCTGACATTTCAATCATTAACACGCAAACATGGAAAAATCTAGGAAAACCAACGTTGCTAAAATCCAACAAAATAGCCAGGACGGTAACTGGAAAAAAGATAAAATTTGAAGGGGGAAATATGGGTAAATATAACTTTCAACAATAAGTCAATGAAAATGTTTGTAATGAAAAACACAACCTGTTTGGGACTGACGCAATCACTAAGTTCAACCTATGGGACGTGCCCATTAGTTCTTTTTTGCCACAACATTAGTGAAAGCAAAGACCATATAAAAAATCTACAAGCAGAATTGAAAACGGAATTCCCGAAGTTTTGCTGAAGGACTTGGACGTTGCACTGAAGCATCAGCAAAAATACAGCTGAAGAAAAATATCCAACCAATTTTTAAAAAGCGTAGCATCCCTTTTGCCGCATTAGAGAAAATTGATCAAGAAGTCGAAAGACTAACGAGAATTGGTGTGATCTCGAATACAGTGACTGGGCAGCTCCGGCTGTCTACGTAAAGAAGTCGGGCGAAATTCGTGTCTGCGCCGAGTTTTCAACCGGGTTAAACGACGCAATAGAAGAGTTTCACTATCCACTACCAAGTCCCGAAGAAGTGTTCGCAAAGTTAAATGGCGGAAAAATCTTTTCGAAAAAATAGATCTTAGCTGGCATACTTGCAAGTACCCATGGATAACGAAAATGCAAAGTTACTAAATATTAACACTCGTAAAGGTTTGTTTAGATACGAACGTTTACCGTTCGGGGTGAAGACAGCACCCGCAATATTCCAGAAAATTATGGATACGATGTTATCCGGGTTAGACTACACAATAGCATATCTCGACGATATTCTTGTAAAAAGTGAATCGGTGGATGAACACAAACACCATTTACGCAAAGTTTTCGAAAGGTTAAGAAGATATGGATTTCGAGTGAAAGAAAACAAATGCGATTTTCTCCTGGAAGAGATCAAGTATCTGGGACATATAGTGAATAAAGAGGGGAAAAAGCCAAATAAAAGTCGAGCTTCAGCAATAAAAAATATGCCTGAGCCAAAGGATGTTAAATCCCTACAAAGTTTTTTAGGCTTGGTGTCATATTACCAGGACTTTATCCCAGACCTCCACATTCTACGAGCTCCCCACAATGAAAAAGAAAAAAAAAAAAAAAACAATTTTAGGGGGGGGTTGGGGCGCACCCACCTTCTAACTAGTAATGGACTGGTCCCTCTTATATAAGTCAGCTCTGGAAAGAGAGTGACAGAGAGTCAGGGTGAGCAGTCCAGATAAGCTTACCCGGTACATACCGTTGGACTATAGACTTTGGATATTGTTTCGTACTAACCAACCTTCGTTCTACTAATCACTCTATTGTTAATTGCTTTTATGAATATACCAGTATTTTCCTCTCCAACTGTGTTTGTCTTGATTCATACACCGACACGCGGGAAACTCACAACATCTCAACATATATATATATATATATATATATATATATATATTGAAATTAACAAATTAAGCTTAATTTGAAGTTATGGTATTTTCTAAATATGGATGAGAATCAGACGGAATGGTATATAGGTATATAAAACAATTTGGATTTTTTTTTTATTTTGATGTTTCGCCGACCTTACTTAAGGAGATCACCAAAGAGAAAATAAATAATGCCCCAAAAATGCCTGAATTCAAAGAAAATGATTTACGAAAATAGAAAAGGAATTTGAAATTATATAAATCACAACTAAATTGAAATTAATCAAATCTAATTTAAAAACGATACATTGTCATCATGAGAGCTGTTGCGACTTGAAGGCATACAGCAAATCAATGTGATTTACTTTATAAATAGCACTTATGAGCCACCTCCAAACCTCCTTGTCCTGTGCTAACTCACGAAAGTGCTGTAGGTTTTCTAATCTTTTACTGGGAATGTTGGGATTTTATCAACAGTTTTTTTTAATGTCGTTGTTCAGTGTATTATACTGTAGTTATAGCAACAAATAATTCACTAAATAAGCTCTGACCCTTAGTACTATTTCATGTAGGAGAATGAAACCAAAATAATAAATAATTATTAATAAAAGAAAAATGAAAATTTAAGAAATAAAATTACTTTAAAATATAGATAGGAATGATATTTAATAATAACGTAAGAAAGAAAAAGATATATTATGAAAAAAAATTAGTGAATTAATATTGAAAAAATCCCATCATGCACTGTAACAAGTGTTTGTGTCGACAGTTGGAACAGGAATCAAATTTTCTCTCTTTATCTCTATCGAGTATGTTTTGCATCGTTTGTACAAGTTGAAATTTGAGATGATGTGGGGTGGTCTCCTATACTCTTCATGGCTTTTACAAAAAATGATGGGATTCCATCGGCAGTTCTTTTAACCCCATTACTCAGTGTATATACTATGGATATTCGCGATCTTTTCCAAAAAGTGTGCTACATTTCTCTTCGCGATATAAAAACATCATTGCTTTATAAAGAGGAGATTGCACATCTGATCTCAAAACGTGTCTAGATAGTTTCCAATATATTCGGAAGGTGAAAAATAAGATTGGGTATGTTTTAATTGGTTTTACAAGTTGAAATTGGAAATGATGTGGAGTGGTCTCCTATACGCTTCATGGCTTTTACGAAAAATGATGGGATTTCATCGGCAGTTCTTTTAACCCCATTACTCAGTGTATATACTATATATACGGGTTTGTTTTTTTCCAAAAGTGAACTTCATTTCTCTTCTTGATATAAAACGTCATTTCGTTCTGAAAAGGTGATTGCGTATCTAATCGCAACACGTGTCCAAATACTTTACAACATAATCAGAGGATGGAAAATGAAATAGGATAAGTTTTACATCGTTTGTAGAAGTTGACATTGGATATGATGTGGGGGAGGGTATCTTTTGCTAATTGGATGTTTTAGCTGTTTTCGATTGTTATATAGGCATAAAGTGCCACTTCTGACACCGGGGTTTGAACGTAGATCGCAAACACAGCAATCTCATTATTCATTAGGTAGATCACGTGACCGTAGCGGAAACGCTTACATAGAATAAGTCGCGTGACGTCTGGAATATTGGTTATTTCTGGGCACCTCGGCGTGGTGTAATGGTTAGCAAGCTTGTCTCGCTATTAAATTCTTGAAGACCAAAGTTGACTGGGAAGCAAGATGTTCCACAAGCGAGAAGTGCAAGAGAAGAAACTGTTAGCATAGAACTTACGTTTATAGTTAGCCATTTCAAGTGTTAGATGATGATATTTTGCTGCCAATCTAGTACTGCGCGTAAATTCATAAAGTTTAGGTACCATAGAGGAAAATACATCAGAACAATTGCTATAAGAGTATATATAGAACAAGCACATGGAATCTACGTTACGACAGTAGAAAATGCCTAAAGCTGAAATGCCAGGTCAGGAGCAATAACATTGCAGATGCTTCTTGGGATTTTATCAAAAAACTCTAAATATGTAGCAGGAAAACCAGGCCATATGTAGCAACAATATTCAAAGCAAGGATGAATGATAGACTTATAAATATGTAAGATAGATTCTAATCTTATCTCTTTAACACATCATTAATATTAATACTAGCATTCTTAAAGACAGGTCAATTAGCTAACTTTGTTTCTGAAACTAGATACTTGGTAAAGAAAACCAAAAGATCAAAGACCCTGTACCAAAGTGTAGGACGATTCTAGACACACTCATCGCATTCCCTTGTTTAAAATTTACTCAGTGTTTATTTTTTTGTATTTTTTCTTTTGTTCACTAGTTTGTAGTTTTGTTTCGTTTTGAAAATCCGCACATTTTTTTTATCGATGTTTTGGGGATAAAACTGTATTCGAAGAGTTCGTCCCAATGTCTCTGTCTATTTATTTATTTGAATAAGAAGAAAAAAAGAAAGAAAAAATAGGTAATTTTAATTTTTTTTTTAAATTTTCTTTGTTGTGTTCTTGAGGACGAAAATGTAGTCGGGTGACTCACTTCAATCTGTGGCAGTTGCTTGTCATGTTTTTCTTTAGACGAAAAAATATTCTCTGTGCCGAAAATTACAAATCACGTCCGAACTTATATATCACATCGTGCTTTTGAAAATATTTTTTCCTGCGCCGATAATTCCTTATCATATCGAAATGTCTGCATCACGTCGTAGTCACAAGTATTGAGGTTGGCGCAGAATTTTTTTTTTTTATTCGAAATAAATGAACCCTGAGAGAAAGTTGTTTTGGAAAGTTTATTTTCTTTTTTTATAAACGCAAATAAATTATAAATCCTTCTTACGTAACAGATTTCGTAACCCTTGGTATGTTGGAGCAGAGAAAGACCTCCTTCTATGAAGCAGGTAGTTGATGTAATTAGTGGCTAGATGAGTGAACCAGCCTGTCCCACTTTCTGGCGAAAGGGTAAAGAAAACTGACCTCGAAGCCCTCTTTTCCTGGATTTATATTGAGGTATGAAAGTGGTCGAAGAATAAGGTGTGTGCCTGTAGGATTGTCTTTCGCTTCTGTACTTTGTCTTTGATCTTTTGTTTCGCTTATCCAAGAATCTGTTTTCAGAAACGAAGTTAACTGATTGACCTGCCTTTAAGAATGCCAGTTTCAATGTTAACGAGATGTTCGGGAAATTTAAGAAATATTTTTATTCATTAAACTACGCTTACTATTACATGCTAATACTATCTCGTCTAATCCATACCTTATTCAATTTGATCCTACTAACGATTAGCAACTGTTTTTAAACGATACAGTTAAAGTAAAAAGAATCAATAAAATATAATTAATGGGAATCATGTTTCTTTCTGACTAATATGGGTTTCCAAATCCAAATCCAGAGCCTTCTCACCCCTATTGGAGGGCCGTCTCTCTGGTTGGCCTACACCACTTCCTATATCAGGGCATAGTGGGCCATGTGAAGCCGAGGTATCCGGTCAGATCACACCTTTGGTCACCTTCTGGTTCTTTTTTGTCCACTGAGACGGAGACATGGTCAGCCCATCTGTGTTCTCTCCTCTTCTTGGTGGTCTTGATTATGTCCTTCACTCCAGTCTACTGTCAAATCCTGATGTTGATCTTCCTGTTACGTAAGCTCATGCAGAGCATGATTCCCCCCCTTTTTAAATTGGGCCGCTACAAGAGTCTCTTACAGTGGTGATGTTGAGTGCTCCTGTCTTACTTCTATCAGTCATCACTGGCAGAACATATTCATTAAACAATTTCCTTTTGGTTTCAGTTGTTGAATTGGGACTTCGCATATTGCTATAAACGTTTCCAAGGGTGGGTTTAGTTGAAATGAAATTCATTTATCTGTTTGATCGGCGAACATATCAAAATAAACGTTTTACTAACACGTCTTACATATTTACTATTTTTGATATAAAACAGATCTCAGATGTAAAGTTCATACATAGCATTGCCTTGTATTCTCATGCTGTAATTTATATATGACATTATTTTAGCTTACTCTGATTAGACAGAGAGCTTGACCTAACAACTGCGTCAATTATCTAATATACGCAGATAACATCGTATTGTATTTCGCTTTAAGCAAATGGATTCCAAACCAGTAGTCGCTAGCCAAATGAGTATTCCCATGATTTTTCACAAGGTAGAGGATAGTTTACAAAAATGAAATTTAAAGAAATGTTGAAAATGAAAAAAAAATAAATAATGCAGATATATTCAGTTTTGAAATGTAAAACGTCATTGACATTCTGAAAAAGGAAAGTAATTCAGATCTAGAAACATTAAAAAACTGAACAACCAATTTAAAAATCCCAGACTATACACTGACAATAGATTTTAATAATTATTCCTCAGAGACATATCAATAGTTTGAAGAAAAAAAACAACTATAATGCAGTTTATCACATTTATTTACAAGCTTCGACAAAAAATGTAATTGAATTTCGAATGAGCAAAGAAAAAATCGAAAGGAAATTCTGGATCTCCTCCAAAACTTAATAATGTTTCTTTGCCTGTGCCCCACCTATCTACAAAATTTCACTGGTATTCTTTGAGATCTTTTGGAGATATTTCATGAACAATCAAAAACAGACAAGACTGAGTGAATATGTAACATCTGTCCAACTTCGTTAGCATATTCAGTCAGTTATGTGCCATGCGTGACACATGCTTAGGCGATCATGTATCTTTCGATACAGGACTGACAAGGCAGATTTTTTTCCCGCAGTAGGTTGCCATTTCTTTCTGCAGTAGACCAGTTGCCATCCAATACTATAAAATCCGGTCTATACTGCTATTTACTCATAGCTGGGGTGGGGAGAAGTGGATTCATACCTTTCCTAAGGGTATGCCAGACAGTCAGTTATGTGCCATGCGTGATACACGATAAAGCGATCATCTATCGATACATGACTGACAAGGCAGTTTTTTCCCGCAATAGGTTGCCATTTCTTTCTGCGGTAGACCAGTTATCAGTTGTCCTGCTATTTACTCATAGCTGGGGTGGGGAGAAGAAGAGGATTCATACCTTTCCTAAGGGTATTAACACGTAGGTGAATGTAATGGATTCGAGTGGAATTCGAACATGACTCTTCGATTTCTCAATCTGAGCCGCTATTCATTACTCCACCGTGCTTCCGTTGGCAGATTAGGCATCGATAAATCAAAAAAATCTTGGTTTATTCTATTCAATTAGGCGAGTGGAACCTGAATCAATCGCAATTTCTTCCTCATTTCTGGCGTTACTTTTTTGAACAATAACCTTTTATGGATTTGCATAAGGATCTGGATTATAGCCATATCATGTTGAAACACCGGTTTTCATACAGTCACCAAACTTAAGAAACGTTGAGCATGGCCAGTTCTTAGATGGGTAACAGAAAATCATTATTATCTCCAAAAATTCTTGTAATCCCAAAATATGTTGTTGCTATATATAGGTTAATAAACCGTAAAAAAAACAAATCAGTCAACATAATGGTGTGCCTTTCATTTTTTTTTTTTTTTGCCTGAGTGTCCTCAACTATCCATATTTCCGAATTTAGGGTCGTACAAGCATTTTTGTATGAAAAATTATTTATAATATCTTTTGTGTTTAAGTCTACCTAAATTGACTTAGACTAACAGCATCGTTTTGATTATTTTCAATGTTTAGACACTAAATCTAAAATAGAATCCATGTCAACCATTATCTGGCTTTATGTAACGCTGCAATTGGAATTTAGTATACTGAAAGAGGTTTTTACGTAGACCCTTCAGAGTAAACCTACTAGTGTGTTTTATGTTAATATTCCTAATATACTTTATAAAGTTTATTAAATGCACGTAACTCGAATTACATCATCAAAAGATGATTCAAGAGAGAGCTCCAAGTAGGCAAGCTGATGAATGGCAAAACCTGCTTCTGATAGGATTTTCCACACCGGTTGCAGATTAGTTAGATTAGTGGTTGGTGGGAAACTCTAAGTTGATAGCGTTGCCATGTTTCTTTCTATCTTTTAACTGATTTTATGAATAATTACATTATGGACACTATTGTCGTAAGAAAAATATTTTTTCGATGAATAATAAATTCTTACAATAATTATTGTTTGCATTTTTAAAAATTAATTAGAATAATTTATAAACTTTTACATCTTTTAAGATTATGTATTAAATTATAGCAGTCAAGTGTTATTACTGTTATTAAATTACAACTGTATTTACTAATCATAAATGTAAATGCTCACTACAATTCAACAACCCCCGTATTTTAAAAAGAATTTTCAATTTATATATATATATATATATATATATATATATATATATATATATATGTGTGTGTGTGTGTGTATGTGTGTGTGTGTGTGTGTGTGTGTGTGTGTGTGTAAACGTATCGATTTTTATAAACACGGAAGTCCACACAAGATATTATCTGAGAGAGGTGCCTATAATAAATTAAATATTGATTCGTAATTTTCTAACATTTTACCTACGAATCTCTGTAAATAGAGCTATAAAGCCAATTTTTTAAAATTCAATAAAATTAGACTGCATAAAATAGTCTCTTAATTTTGTAAGATTACTGAGTAATTAACGCACTCACACATATATATATATATATATATATATATATATATATATATATATATATATATATATATATAAGGTTATTTACATTGCATTCGTTAAGTAATTTCTTTCAGTTCTGTCCACCTTTACATAAATTAATCAAACATCAAGCAGTCAGTAAATCACACAAAGTATCAGAAAATACACCTCGGTGTTTTAAAAAAGTTTTTTTTTTTTTCTGTGATGTTTAAATTCAGATTAATTAAACTGTAAATCTTCTAATTTTTCTGATAAACTTTCAGGAAAGTATTTTATTTTTGGACGACTTTTTATTAAAGAGAATTATGTTGTGTCGGCAGATATGACAATAGGAACATAGATTTCACCGCTAAGGAGGGAAAAGATTAGGGCGATTAAATTTAATGTATTAATTTGGAATTAAAACTAAAATTAAAGTTTCAAGAAACATTTTTCATTTTTTTAAATAAACTTTAAATTTAAGTATCACTTTTTTGAAGATACCTTTGTATATTGCTTTATCTGAAAATAAATTAGCCCTTTTTCGATGACACCTCCGGAGAAAATACGAAACAAATTCGCACAGGGGTTTACTTATGTAATTAAGATCGATGATAATGCTAATAATTTAGATCGATGATAATGGCAATAATTTAGATCGATGATAATAGTAATAATTTAGATAGATGGTAATGGTAATAATTTAGATAGATGGTAATGGTAATATCAATCGTTCAGTATCCAGAACTGTTTTTAATTGAAATTTGTAAAATGTTTGTCTTAAAACAATTATTCAGGAAAATAGATTTTTCAAGTCCAGTAGCTGTTATCGCCATTTCCAGTATTAACGGAGGTTTCCTTCGTAACCTTTTATTTGAAGTAGTTTGGAATATGAATATCCTGATTATGCCATCGTTTAATTTTCGAGTTACATGTGCTATCCATTTTAGTTGGTAATCCTCAAGAGAGAGCATTCCTGTCATTTGATACAGTTCTTATTTTGTTATTCTACAGCGCCAGTCTACAATGGTCGAAGAACTATGGACTTCGCGAAGGTCCACAGGCTTCATTCACTGAAATACATTTTTAACCACTGATCTTAGAAAATATTTATTTATAACTGGTATCGGCCATCTACGGCACGCATGCCGTACTTGGCGCGCCAAGCAATTTTACAATGACAGGCAGCCGCAAATGACATCACGAAGTCCAAACCAATAAAGCAAAGAAGATATTAAGCTGTTTCAATTTTAATATATACTAAAGTATATATACTATATATTACTATATAAAATATATTGTAGAACAGGTATATTGACCTTGACTTGTATAAAAAATACGTATGCTGTTGGCACACTGAATGATTTTAAAACCTTAAGTCAGCACATAGTTAGCAAAAGGCTGCCGACCCTTGGTCTAAGAGAAACCCTTCCATCAACATGGCTGATGCTAACCTCCTGGTGAGTGACTCACTACGCCTTTTTGGGTTAACATTTTCCACTGACATGAAGAGGAAAGATTATATTAAATCAATTGCTAGGTCCGCTGCTATGAAAAAAAATTTTAAAAAACAGTTTATTTCTATTAATGTGGTTACATATTATTGTATATATTACTATATAAAATATACAATATATTGACCTTGACTTGTATAAAAATACTTATGATGTTGGCACACTGAATGATTTAAAAATCCAAAGTCGGCTCATAATTAGCAAAGGATTGCTGACCTCTGGTTTTATAACACACAATTTAAATATTTCTGAACGGGTTTGAGGTCAAGCATGACATCCATATGAATGTCTCGATCTGACAAGGCTATTTAAGAACATGATTTGAGTTCTCAGGTTGATGCTTTGGTTGTGTAGTATTTTGCGTTGTTGACCAAAACAACCCCAGGCGCAGCCTATTCTATACACAATTTCTTTTTCTCTTATATTAAATTTATTATATCTGATACATACATCGACGTATTTGAAATGGTTTGGTATTTACTAATTCCACATCCTGATTTTTATGATGGATTCAGGTTAGGTGACATCTCGGCCTTCATTCTAATTCCAGATCATAGTTTCTTGAGTTCTGCTTCTTGGAACACTTGCCTTGAAAGGGCGTGGATTTTCTGTTCAAGATCGTTCCTCTCCCAAATATAAATAACTATGTCATCAGTATAGCTCAACACCCTCATCATTGAATGAGGAAGCAGCGTCCTTGTCTCTGTTCGTAGATTAATTTGGAATATAATATAGAACGCTAAAATGGTCAGTGGCAATCTCATCACATCCATGTTATAGATAGATAGATAGATAGATATGAAGAGACTCTATTGGTAGATTCATTTGGAATATGGAATGCTTAAATGGTCAATGCCCATCTCATCACATATGTGTTATAGATAGATAGATAGATAGATAGATAGATAGATAGTATTATTTATTTTTCTGGCAATCACTTTCACTTATCTTCAATTTATGTAGATCTCTCTTCTCTACCCCCCTCTCTCTCTCTCTGTCTTTCTTTCTGTGTGAGTGTGTTAAGTGTGCTGCATGTGAATGTGTGTCATCTATTCACTCTTCAAATCTATTAGTGCGTTAATGACTAAAGGTGATGCTAAGACTTAAAAAATTACGATAAAAATTGTAAAGTTGCATTTTGTTTTGGTCATTTTTCTTTTTAACAAAATTTCGTTTTCTTTGTTATTTAGTTAATGATGTTTTGTTTTGGGGGGGAGTTTTTGTTTATTTTTATTTTTATTTTTTTTCTAAATAGAGAAAGATGCCACTTAAATCATATTCACAATTCATAAAGTGAAATTTTGCTTTATTGTTCCGTTTTTCTTTCACTTTGTTTTATTTGTTTGTTCATTTATTCGAATGGAAGTTAAAAACAAGAAATCATATAATCGCGTTCATCTCTTTTCGGGAAAAGGTTTCAGATAAAAGATATCTGCGATCACTTTCAAAGGTGTAAACAGCCAGTGTTAAAATAACATTTGCTGAGAAATCAACAAAAAGCTATTTATTTATTTTCATAACTTTTTTTTTCTTCTTTTTTATATACTATTTCGACTGCCTTCTTTTCTAATTGGATTGATTTTATCTTATTTGTTGTTGTTTTTTTATAGGATTTTCACTTTGGTGAACAGACCATTATTGATTTTATGGGAGTACCTATAGTCTATCTAAAACACATGTTAAAGTAACTTTAATTTAGTATATATTATTAACCACATTAATTTTTATGTTACTATTTTGGTCATTAAGATTTCTAATAGTAATTTTTTCACTTTACCCAACGATATCAACTTTTGTACTTTCTCGGATGGCATTGCTTTTCAGGCGTTTGTTTACTTGATTGTTTGTGTTTTCTAATAGATAGATAGATAGATAGATAGATAGATAGATATGAACAGTCATAGATATAGATAGATGAATAGATAGATAGATAGATAGAATAGATGATTTGTGTTTGAACAGTGGGAGACATAGATAGATGTATGAACAGTCAGACATAGATAGATAGATAGAGATATGAATATAAAGTCAGAGATAGATAGATAGATAGATATAAACAGTCAGAGATAGATAGATAGATAGATATAAACAGTCAGAGATAGATAGATAGATAGATAGATAGATATAAACAGTCAGAGATAGATAGATAGATAGATAGATATAAACAGTCAGAGATAGATAGATAGATAAAAGAGATATCAATATAAACAGTCAGAGATAGATAGATCATCCAGTCAGAGATTGATATATTAGCAGTCAGAGATAGATAGATAGATAGATAGATAGATAGATAGATATAAACAGTCAGAGATAGATAGATAGATAGATATAAACAGTCAGAAATAAGAGAAACCAGTCATAGATAGATTGATAGATATAAACAGACTTAGATACAGCATAAACAACAACTTGAAAATGGATTTCTTTCTCAATAAGGATAGATAGATAGATAGATGATAGATAGAAATACAATAGAATTAGATGAAACAGACTGAATACGGATTAGATGTAAGCAAGTATTAGTTTGAGTGCTACTCTAGGCGTCTGACACCAGCATTGTTCAACGGTGTTACTAGTAATTTAAATAAAGATAGATAGATAGATAGATAGATAGAAATAGAAAAAGTATCCGATCATCCTTTTTTGAATATTGGCGCTACTTGTAAAAAGAGAAACCACATTACTTGATTAACAGCAGCAACAACTAAAATGGATATCCCATGAGAAACATTACACTAATTTAAATTTCCCCCATCAATACTGTAAAAAGAGATTACAGCTACTGGATTTGAGAAACCTGTTTTCCTCAAAATTGCTTTAAAAGATTGTATAAATTTCAACCGAAAACAGTACTGGCTGCTTAGTCAGTGAATACCAAATGTCTCCTTATAGGGGAATGGCTAATACTACCATTGCCATTAGTAAAGAAAGATTGTGTCTACAAAAGGAATGGAACTTGTATCCCTTTTTTCATCAAGGTAACCGCTTTTATAGCCGAAGTGTTACGTTTCTAGTTAGGTCTTTGATAGGGAAAAGTTTGAATTACTTATTTAAGGAACGCACATTTCTTATTGGATTTGCGTTGTGATGTAACGGATATCGGTTCGGAATGAGAGATTCGGGAGCCGAGTTCGAATTCCAGTCGGGTTCGTTATTCACTTATTCGCAAGTCTATCGCAGAAAGTAATGGCAACCTACTGCGGAAAAAATGCCTTGTCAGTCATATATAGAAAGATGCATGATCTTCCAAAACGGGTATCACGTGCGGCACATATGGCTGGCTGACTGACTGACACACATTTCTTATTACGACTTTTACGAGTCTATTTCTACTATCTTCAATTTCATACCGAAACGTAAAAAACAGTAACGTTTTTAGTGGATTTTTCATGCGCCATTATTTTTACTATTTTTTACTATAATCATTATTTTTAGTGGCTACGCGGATTAGAGTCGTTATCCCTGTTTTCCTTAAACAGTCAAATTTTAACAGCCTGCCTAGATTGTGTCAAGCGAAAGCAAAGTTGCGCATCCGACAGGACTCGAACCACATGCACACAACCACAGAAATTAAATAAATTGCTGCATGTCTAAATATCTACCGCTTGATGTTAAAATTCAATTGGGAGTTCTTTTCTTTTTCTGTGCAGTGTCCTTTCAGGACGTAGGCGATCATGGCTCTCCACTTCCCTCTATCTCTTGTAGCTCTCAATAACTGTCTTGCCTTTGTCAAATCCCCTAGATCACGTTCTGCCATCCACTTGCTTAAGCTCGCTAGGTATGTCATGCATTGTTTTTCCTTGTCTCTTTTTCCCCATTCTATTCGATCTGTGAAAATCAGATGCTCCAGGTCCTCCTTTCTCATTAAGTGTCCCAGAAATTTCATCTTCCTCTTCCTTATGTTAAGTATAAGCTTCCTCCTTCTTTGTATCATCTCCAAGACATCATCGTTGCTCACACGCTTGCTCCATGATATCCTTAGCATCCTTCTGTAGAACTACATCTCCGCGGCCTCGAGTCTCTTCTTCATCCTTGCGGATACCGTCCAACATTCGCTGCCGCATAGTAGTTCAGTACTCTTTTCTTTGTCACCATAGAAATCATCCTATCTCGCAGTAGTCTACTCAGCTTTTGGAATGAATCCTTGACCATCCCAATACGACTACGGATCTCAGCGTCGCACCTACCGTTCTTCGTCAAAACCCTTTAAGCTTCTGCACCTGCTTGATGTTAGTGTCCCCAACCTGCAAATCGCATTTTGGGCCCATCCTTTTACTGATGACCATGCATTCTGTCTCCTTGTAGTTTATAGTTAGTCTTTTCTTCTCGCTTTTCCTCACTTCTTTCTGCCTAGCTGCCTTCTGTAGGAGGTTTTGCATTTCCTTAATTGTATCCTTAGAACCTTTGTGCGTTAAGAAACTTTCATATTCCCAAATATCATACGTCGATCAGAATATCCCAAGACACATAACACATAAATAACAGATGAAATGAATCTGAAATGGTCGTTTAGAAAATGACTGAAGTTATTTGAATAAAAATATCAAGAAAAATGGTAAATATCTACTAAAATATTAAGATATAATTTACACAAACACATACATCCACGCATATATAGATATAGATATACGTGCGTGTGTGCGCGATCGTGTTTGTGTGTGTGTGTGTGTAATACGGAGTGCGTTATTAATTAACGAAGGTTTTTCTTTTAAAATGTTTCATTTATATATGTATACCCGCACAAATATACATATACTCACACACGCAGACATATTTATATATGTGCGTCTCTGTGTGTGCGTGTATGTGTCTGTGTGTCATATGGAATATGTTACTAAATAATGAACTGAAATTTAAAAAAATTGACATATGATTCAATATCTTTCATATATATATATATATATATACATATAGCAATATATATACCCGCACTCATATACATTCGCACACACATACGAACACACACACACATAAACAAACACATACATACACACACACAAACACGCACACACACGCACGCATACACACGCACGCACACACACACACACACACATATATGTGTATGTGTGTGTGTATTCGTATGTGTGTTTGTGCGTTTGTATGTGTCCATACAGAGAGAGAGAGAGAAGGACAGAGTGTGGTGAGTGACGTATTCGTGTAAATGTATACAAAACTTTTTCATTAACCGCGTGTGAAGGATGCGTTCTGAACACCTTTTAATCTCAGACCATCAAAGCAAAACATGTGCCTACCGACTGTGGGAGTGTTCTTCCATTATCAGGGTTGGTGGATAATTTGTCAGCCCCTCATTTATTTGATGTACAACGCTAACTTAGTGTGAAAGCGAAATGTATCAGTAGAATGTCCAGAATGACACCTTCTCCCAAAACCGAATCCCAAAAGCACATTTCATTATATTTCTTTTCCTATTTGTCCACACCTTGCATGTCACACTAGCTCTCTAGCGCTCCCCACTCTCTCTCTCTTCATTCATATATATATATATATATATATATATATATATATATATAGGAAGAGAGTTGAACAAGTTGAAATAGATAGATAGATAGATAGATAGATAGATAGATAGATAGATAGATAGATAGATAGATAGATTTTCTTGCCCTAAATATTTATACGGAATCAATATGATTTTATACTAATTTTGTTTTTCAATCGCATTTTTCATCGTTTGTTTTTTCTTTGCTTATATTTGCCTGTTTTTGTTTTGTTTTGTTTATTTTTTTGGTTCTGTTTTGTTTTTTGTTTTTTGTTCTGTTTTGTTTTGTTTTTTTTTGTTTTTTTGCTGTTTTATTTTTTGTGGGACTTGTTAGTATTTAATCTGTTACATATATATTTTTTACTTTTTTTTTTTTTTTCAAAAGTAGTAGATCGGTTCGCTTATCGTCCGGTTCACATTCCTTCACTGTCTTTTGACCAGGAGGAGAGGTTTATCTTTTGTTTCCTGTTTAGGATTGGAAAAAAAAA
Source organism: Acanthosepion pharaonis (assembly GCA_903632075.3). Classification (NCBI taxonomy): domain Eukaryota; kingdom Metazoa; phylum Mollusca; class Cephalopoda; order Sepiida; family Sepiidae; genus Acanthosepion; species Acanthosepion pharaonis. The sequence goes on along the minus strand of CAHIKZ030005358.1, from coordinate 757,169 downwards.
GTCTTATTCTCGTTCACTCCCAGTAACCCCTTGCGGTTTAGTGGCAGTATTGCCTTGCTTGAAGCGAAATGATTAAAATAAATTATTCAAAGGTGTACCTAAAAAGCAAAAACTTTTTTTGCTCCCGATCACCGAAGAACCTGTAATAGATCACTAATGGTAGTTGTTAGTTTATGTACAATATTTTCTTTCCTTTATATTTGATTATTGTGTTGTTTGTGAATATAGTCATATTATTATTACCTTTAGAACCTAGTAACTACCACCATCTCCCAATATCTAAATATGCTAATAACTATAACCATCTCCCAATATCTAAATATCCTAATAACTATAACCATCTCCCAATATCTAAATATCCTAATAACTACCACCATCTCCCAATATCTAAATATCCTAATAACTACAACCATCTCCCAATATCTAAATATCCTAATAACTACAACCATCTCCCAATATCTAAATATCCTAATAACTACAACCATCTCCCAATATCTAAATATCCTAAAAACTATAACCATCTCCCAATAACTAAATATCCTAATAACTATAACCATCGCCCAATATCTAAATATCCTAATAACTATAACCATCGCCCAATATCTCAATATCCTTATAACTATAACCATCGCCCAATATCTAAATATTATAATAGCTATAACCATCTCCCAATATCTAAATATCCTAATAACTATAACCATCGCCCAATATCTAAATATCCTAATAACTATAACCATGCCCTAATATCTATCCATTTAGTGCTTTTTCGTCATGAAGAATTTGTTGAACGATTACATCAATACCAACAATAAAATGTCTTATGAGCAATCTCCCCACCCCAATAAAAACATCTATAAACAAACACATTTGTAATTGCAATACCATACTCTTTTCTTCTTCTATGTTTCATGTCCTTTCAGAATGTTAGCGATCATGGCTCTCCACAATTTCCGGTCCTTTGTAGCGCTTAATAAATTTTTTGTCGTTTAATTAGCTGTCCTATAACGTTGTTCCACCATCCGTTTATTCAAGCTAGGGTAGGTTATGCGTTGTTTTCCCCTGTCTTTTGCCCTCAATCTGTCCCGTGAGTATCGAATTTTCCAAGCACTTTTTCATCATTACGTGCCCTATTTTATTTTTTTCTAATTCAAGTTTCAGATTATCAGCTATGAAACATTTTAGTTCCCATCGAAATTTAATAAGGTATATATATATATTATTCTCTAACTCGAGAAAGTCAAGGTAAGAACTTATTTGAAGTTAAATAATAATAATAATAATAATAATAATAATGATTACAATTGTATTTGTAAACTGTAAAACGAAAGATGTGCAGAAATAGAAAGAATGAGTATCACAGATAAAGCAGATATGCATAAAAAATGAGAGAATTGACAGGACAAAAGACATGCTTATCAACAGGATGCATAAAATCCCAGGAAGGGGACACTGATATTAGAAAAATAAAAAAACACCAGTAATGTAACGAATATATTGGACAATTCTTCCACGAGGAAAGAGAACAACCGGCAATACACAAAAATATCGAAGGACCAGAAATATTAAAATCTGAAGTGAAATCAGCACTGGGCAAACTGAACAGAAACAAAGCAATAGGACCAGACGGAATTTCAATAGAGATGCTTGCAGCCTTAGATGATTATGACACTGACAAGATTACAGACATAATAAATTAAATATATAACTGTGGGAATATACCGGAAGTAGATCTATTTTCATAGTACTCTCTAGGAAGCCAGATGCAAACGAATGTGATCTCCATCAGACAATCAACCTAATGAGCCATGTAAAAAAACATCATCCGAATTCTAATGAGCAGAATCAAACCTGAAATAGGGCAACAGTGCGTTTTTGTTAAAGACACTGGAACAAGAAATGCAGTATTGTTGCTTAGAATGATATAAGAAAGAGAAATACAAATGCAGGAGTTGTACCTGTTTCTTTTTTCTTTATCTAAATATCCTTATAACTATAACCATCGTTCAATATCTAAATATTATAATAGCTATAACCATCTCTCAATATCTAAATATCTAATAACTACAACTATCTCCCAATTTTTTTTATATATAGATTATGCAAAATCGTTTGATAAAGTGCCTAACAAAAAGCTGATGAAGCTGCTACGCAAATTTGATATATTTGGGAAGAATTTTTAGAATAATCCAGAACCTATACTAGCAGAAAACCGCCTACATACGGATAGAAAAAATGAGTTCAGTAAATATACAAAATAGAAAATGGTCTCTTCTTACCAATTTTGAGGAAATTAAAAGCCCTACAAGGATTCATTATTGGTGGTACAATCTTAGCAACATAAAATATGCAGATGACACAATGTTGATGGAAGACACAGAATGAAAACTACAAGAACTTCCCCAGAAGGTAGTGAAGGAAAGCGAGAAGAAAGGACTATACATTAATTACAAGAAGACGGAATAGTTATTAGCAAAAGGAACAGCTGTACATGAAAATTACTAATTGGAGATACCATGATCAAACAAGTACAAAAATTAAATATCTGGGAAGTGTTTTAACAGAGGACAGAAAATGTGACAGAAAAATCTGAAGGCGCATTGGGATGGCGAAAGATGCCTTCCAAAAGTTAAGAAAATTAATAAGAAATAGAAAAAAAGTCATTAGAAACAAAGAAAATAATGCTGAACTGTTATGTAATATCAGTCTTCATATATGGTAGTGAATACTGAACAATCTCCCCAAAGATGAAGAAGAGGCATGTAGCAACAGAAATGTGGTTCTACAGATGGCTACAGAGAATATTCCCAAACGCTTACACTAATAATAAAAAAGACAGCTCTGAATTCAAAAACCTAGAGAAGGCATCAAAAATCATTCCGCTAGAGTTCCCGAGAAGTCTGAGCAATTTGCTTGTTAGTTAGAATATCTAGCAGTATAGATTAGGCCCCTTTTCTATATTTGTCTGTGAATATGTTTGTGTTTAGCAACTTCATTGTTTATCGTGCCAAGTGGATTCATCACTCTAATGCTACTGATCTCATCAAGCATCCAGACTTTGAATTTCTTAATTGCTCAGCATTGCACATTGTATTATTTGCTTCCCAAGCAATTCTGACGGAGACGCTTCTTTACTTACCTCTTCTCTGGAGTCATGTCATGCTCTACAGTTATCTCCTCTTGGCAACATTGCCCATGCTGTAGATATTTCTTTCAACTCGTCTACTAGGAAATAAGCCACTATTAAAAAAAAACATCTTTATGTCACCAACGCACTGATTGGGACTTATTTCTTATAAAGAAATTCTTAATAATCCCATTTAAAATTGTGCTGTTCAGCCTCTATAGCCAACAGGAATCACCATCCGGCTATAACAACGTGAAAATTTGAAACATTTTTTTATCTACTCCTAATAACTGTAAGCTGGTTCTCAACGAAAAAAAAGTTACTGTTCGCTGACAAATGAAACACCGTATAGCCTCTCACAAGTTTAGTTGTCAAGATTATTGGCAGCTCTTTAAGAGTGTTGAACAAGAGTAAATCCTAAATCCATCCTTTCTCAGTCAGTGTGAAGTATTGCCATTTACTACTAACAAAACAGACTGCTTTGCTCGGCATTTCTCTTCCAACTCCATTCTAGACTCCTTCCACCTAGAACAGCATCTCTACTGAGTAATACAAACATAACTCAGCTCATTGTTTCTACTATCATCTCCAAACTAGATCCCCAATAACCTTGCGGACTTAACGGTATCCCTGCATTTGAGCTAATGAAACGGGCTTCTGAACTGGCTCCTGTTCTCTCCAAACTTTGCCACAAATACTTTGCTGATTCTTATTTTCCAGCTTGTTAAAAACCCTCTGCTGATCCTTCGGATTATCGTTCTATTAATCTTTTACCTCTGTTTGGTAAAGTACTAGAGGCTCTAATCAACAAATTGGTTAAGCATCTAACTTTACACGGTTTTTTTTTTCAAATAAACAATATGAACTTTGTTTCTCTAGGTCAACAGCGGATACGTTAACGGTTACTTCTTAACTAGTCTATCAGTCTTTAGATAAGAACGGCGAGGCTCAGACTGTGAATTTCGATATCTCAAAGGCGTTTGACAGGGTTTGACATGCTGGCCTTCTTCACAAACTTAATGGTACCTCTGGTTGAATATTTCATTAATCCAGTCCTTCTTAAAAAATCACGTAATGAAATTCGAGTTGAACGGATACGATCCTAGATCGCTTCACATTAATGCGGGGTGCCCCCAGGACTCTATCGTTGAATCTACGTTGTTCCTTATCTTCATCAACGACTTTCGCGATGTTATCAGTTCCTAACTAGGTATATAGGCTGATGACACAGCTATTTACTCCTGTTTTAATAGTAAATCCAATAAGCCCAACAAAGTAAAACGGGTACTCTTGTAAAACACCTCCAGTCAGCTGTTAACAGGACAAGAAATTGCTTTTAAATAATGCCTCCAAAATGAAATTGATGTCCTTTAATCCTCATAGAGAACTAGTTTTGCCCTCCATCATCATGGCTGATACTAACCTCCAGGAGAGAGAATCATTGCATCTTCGTGATTTCACTTTTTCTATTGAGATGAAGTGATTATATTGAAACAATTACTAAGTCTACTGCTAGGAAATTTGGTTCACTGTTTCGTAACAGAC
>CAHIKZ030005358.1:740000-747500 GCA_903632075.3 Acanthosepion pharaonis | reverse complement strand
CCCAAGTGCAGGTCGAGCATTCAAATTATGCAATTATGAAATTGTAATATACAATAAACTTTTGGTGTTGGTACGATTTCTGGTGACTGAGCAGACCCCCGCCCTGGCCTTATATATCCGATTGCATTGGGCACATGGCCAGGTTAGCACTTCATGGCAATTCAGAGATTCTTTTCCGAACCCCTCTCTTCAGTTTTGCATATTTTTGTGATGCCTCATGGAAGATCATGACACCATCAGCAATACCAGCTCTCCAAGAAACCCAGTCTTCAGCTAGAGTCTCCCAGTTATCTCACTTGTATAGTGACTCTTTAAGGTAATCTTTGTAACGAAGTTTCGGCTTGTGTTGCGGTCTTTTTCCCATTACAAATACTCCATTAATTAATTGTTTTGGAATTATGTCATCCACCATACGGACGAAATGGCCAGTCCATCTCAGTCCGTGCTTGTGTATAAGTGCTTCCACAGAGAGTGAATTGTCCCTTTGTAGAACAGTATCAGGTGTGTGAGACAACCTGCACGATTAACAGCGTCATATATACATACATATATACATGTTGATTGCCCCATCTTCACAGATGACTACCGACTTGCCTACATTCAATCTAGATCATTGTTTCCTCTCGAGTCAATTCGAAGGTGGTTCTTCAAAACAGCAGCTGACTTTCAAGGCCTATAGCATAGATAACAGGGTTAAGCGGATGTTGCTGTGGTAGGTCAGACTTGTATACCACCATATGCCTCTACAATCCAGATGTCGATTCACATACTTTCCTGAAGATCACACATGTAGTATCACTGGGTCGTGGAGGTAACACAGAGTAAGGAGGTCTCTCATGTGATTTCGAATGATTAACACACCCAGCTTTTGACAGTAGGATACGACCACATGCCTCGCATTTCCAGCTTGCAGTGCTGTCATCCAAGCTTCTAGTAATAGCTTTCCTCAAATCCCTTTTCAATGCTGCATGTGCTAAATTCTTTTCCTCTACGGACTTACATCCTTCTACAACAGCCCTGCGCCACTTATTGCGATCACTAGCAAGGTTTGCCCATCATCCACCCCCACCCTAAGCTCTTTCAAGTTATTCCTCATACAGTCGTTGAATCTCTTTTTTTTTCTTCTTTTTTTTTTTGGCTTATGCTGAGGCTGAGGGTGCTTACCATTTGCAAGCTCGCCATAAAATAGCTGCTTCGACAACCTACATATATACATACATATATACAAACATATATACATAAATGTATACAAACATATATACATATATACATACATGCTTATATACATACATACGTATATACTTACATATATACATACATATATACAAACTTATATACATATACACATACATACATATATACAAACATATATGCATACATACAAACATATATACTTATATATACATAAATACATATATACAAACATACATACATATATACAAACATATATACATCTATACATACATGCATATATACAAACACATATATATACACATATATATAAACATACAAACATATATATATACAAACGTATATACATATATATATACAAACATACATATATACATACATACATATATACATATATACAAAGATACATGCATACATACATATATACCTACATACATATATACAAACATATATAAATACATATATACATACATATATATGCATACATATATACATACATATGTACAAATATATATACATATATACATACATATATACAAACATATATAAATACATACAATCATATATACATACATATATACAAAACATATATACATACATACAAACATATATACATATGTATACATAAATACATATATACAATCATACATACATATATACAAACATATATACATCTACACATACATGCATATATACAAACATATATATATACACATATATACAAACATACATATATACAAACATATATACATACATATATACAAACATACATACATATATACATACATACATATATATATATATACAAAGATACATGCATACATACATACATATATACAAACATACATACATACATACATAATGGTACAAGACAGAGACCCAAACCTAAACAGAAATTCATGCAAATATGAAAATTATATAAAACTCGCTATAAGGAATCTGTAACTAATTATATGAAGTACTTTTAACATTCAGATGTTTATTAATAAAGTATTTATATTATGTAAAAAAAAACAAGGCGGACCTTGACAGACCAAGCATCCGACAGCCCGTTGCAATCAGGTTTGCTAGATCTCGCTTCTAGCCAAGTGTGTGGGATTTTCCGTCGCACAGTTGTCCAACAAAATCAAATTCATGCAAATTGCCTCGTCAAACACCTTTTGCCTTTGATTTCTACCACCCTTCAAGCATCCTTGATGAAGTCCAACATCGACCCTGAGACCTGGGAAATCGCTGCCGCAAATCGGCCTTCTCGGCGTAGGAGTATCCAAGGGCAGATTGAGACTTCCGAGGCCAACCGTCAGCATGTAGCAGATTCAAGCCGCGCCCACCTCCCACACTCTTCAGGAATAGGCTGGGCCTTCTCAGCCATCTCTGCCACCGCCATTAAAAGGGAAAAGAGGAATTATGAGAAAGGATAATGATCCTGATGCTCGGATTCGAGCGGGTCCGACGAAGATTTATTACGGTAAAGGGATGTTATAGAAACTAACATGGAAATATTACCAAGCACAAAGAATTTTTTTTAATCAATATTGATTAACTACAAAAAGGATTTTCATAGATTGCGTTTAATCTTTCTACATGTAGATAATGTTATGAGGATGATGGCAATAAACATGGAAATATTAACAAAATCAAGGAGACTTGATTGTTAATCAGATATTGATTAGCTACAAAGATGTTTTTCATAGTTGCTTTCATCCTTTCTACATGTAGATAATGTTATGAGGATGATGTCAATAAACATGGAAATATTAACAAAATCAAGCAGACTTGATTGTTAATCAAATATTGATTAACTACAAGAATGTTTTCCACGCTAGATTCATTAAGAATGGATTCAATAAAGGTTGGTGAGTAATATAGTATTTTGACATGTGTTTATATTTGTTAATATATTTAACATGACTCCCACGAAGTACTTTCAAAATAAAGAACTGTCCTTTTTAAATTAGGGTGGCATTTGTACATTCAAAGTTGTGACCAGTTTATTCCTGTGTATTACGGGCGAGTTTAAAGGGTTGTACTTTTAAACCCTCATAGATACGGGCATTTAGATTACCAGCCGTCTCGCCAATGTAAGTATTTTTAGATTGCAAGACATTTATTTGATAAATACCGCCATCTGAAGTGATGCTGGATTTATTTTTCTTCCTAATAATATTTCCGATAGTCTTGGATGTGATGGTAAGTACCCTAGTATTAAGGATAACTAATTTATTCCCAAGTTTAGTAGATAGTGTGTAAGAGGGTAGGATTATAAATTTTGTTTTATTGATATTAGAAGTGCTGTCTGTGGTGTCTAGCTTTTTAGTTTTATGGACTTTGTATGCTTGTTTCCTAGCGTTAACGATGAAATGATATAAGAACTCTAAATATTTTTTTAATGTATTTCTCTTCTTTACCTAGGTATTACGTACTAAATATTCTAAGGGTTTTGAGGTAGAAAAAATATAATGACAAGAATTGATTTTAATTTTTGACTGTGATAGAAATAGAAAATAATTAGGTCTTTTTTGTTAGTGTTGTATAGCAAAACCTAAAATCTGCTTTGTTATTGTTACGTATCAAATTTTTAATAAATCTAAAATTTTTACGGATTTTTTGTTCATTCTTCTTTGCACGGGTGTTGATAGGTTACATTTATGTCAGTGTCCATTTTCAACCATCGCGCTTATCCGTACCTGACTCCACCATAAGCATTTAAGGTCCCTTACCCCTCTATATCTATATAACTCCCTCCTCTATCATAGTCCAATTCTTACTCCGTCTCGTTTTATTCTTTCCTTTTTCTTTTTTCCTTCCTTTGCCTTTCAAATTCCCTGTGAAGAAATGTGGGATTTTATTCATTTTAGTAAATGTATTTACATTTATAGGTCCAGGGAAAAATTACTTTCACATGGACGAAATGATAATCTATATGAGGTAAATTTGGGAGATCTCATTAATTAATATTATTTAGGGATCTCATTAATTGTAATTCATATATATATATATATATATATATATATATATATATATATATATATATATATATATATATATATATATATATATATATATATATATATATATATGAAAATTTCTCTGATTTAACCAGTAGAGAAGACAATATTATGACAATATTAAAGAAGGTATGCTTCTTTATTTTTAATAACCATCATTACAGACAGAAATTTGGTTTGCCAATGGGATCTCCTCTCGGCGTTCTTGCATGTCTATTTTTAGTATTTCTAGAAAGTGACTCGTTCAAAAATATTCTCCCTACAAACTCTTCATATTTCAGATACATAGACGACTCGTTGTTAATAATTCCAAAAAACACCAATTTAACGGATCTTCTCTCCAAACTTAACAACATTGAACCTACAATAAACTTCACTCTCGAAACTGAAACCAACTACACTCTTCCGTTCCTGGACATTTTGTTAATTAGAAATAATAACGAACTCAATTTTGACGTTTACAGAAAGGCTACAAACAAAAATGATCTCATCAGCTTCTACTCAAACCACCCTTCAAAAATTAAATCTGGAATTATTATAGGTTTCTATCTAAGAGCATTAAGAATCTGTAGTCCCCAATATTTATTTAAAGAAGAAACATACATAGAAAACACATTAAAAAACCTACAATACCCATATCATTTCATCCACAACGCAAGAAGAAAGGCATATAAAATATACAAACGAAACAAAAATAATAACATAATCCGCAATAGTAAATCACATGAAAACAGATACATAATACTACCGACCAATTCTGCCACGTCCACAATCCAGAATAACCTATCCCATCTAAATAATCTTGAAATAGTCACAAACACTTCCCAAACCATTATAGATATACTAAGATCTGCAAACAATAATAGCACTAATATTTCTGAAGCAGGCATTTATAAAATAAATTGCCAAAACTGTTCATCCCAATATATTGGAGAAACAAGTAGAAGTTTGAAAGTTTATGAGCACAAAAGAGACCTCACAAAAAACAACTTAGCTAATGCACTAGTCATACATAGAAATAAATTCAACCATAACTTTAATTTTAAAAATGCTACACTCATAAAAAAAGAAAATAACTCACTCAGAAGGAAAATTCTGGAGAGTGCTGCCATAGAAAATTACCCAAATATTAATCTACGCCCAGGTTTTTTCCCCATTTCACCTTTCTTAACAAAATTACTGCTCTTACAAGCAAATATATACAACAGATTCATAAAATCAAAAGAAAATGGTTGAATACATCAACACAGATATAATGACAATATTCTCCACACGTGACAAATACTGACGTTATTTTCAGTTAAAAATATGAAAATAGCGTTTCTCTACATTCCAGTTGCTAGGAACATTGTGTTTTTGTTTTTATTAGTTACTTTGTTCAATTAATTTCATTTTCGTATTTTGCTTTGATAAAGTCCACATTGGACGAAACGCGTCAGCAATTACCAGTTTTCCTATTGTCATTTTATTCATAAATATATATATATATATATATATATATATATATATATATAATTACAATTAATGTGATCCCCAAATTTACCTCATATAGATTATCATTTCGTATATATTTCATATATATATATATATATATCAACATATATATATATATATATATATCAGCACATATATATATATATGCGTATATATATATATATATATATATATATATATATATATATATATATATATATATATCGGTCTAGAGGGTGTGATCCCAACGTGCAGCACCCTTGGAAAGTACATGAAAACCATACCACGGTTGACTCAAGCCTTATGAGTGAAATTGAGTAGACGGAACCCTTAGGGGCCGTCGATAGTTGTGCTAGCTCGACGTCACAAGTCATCTTGACCGAGGGTTTGGGTGTACTGGCGTTCTTCAGAGTGTTCATCATGCTAGATAATACACTTCTCTCCCAGAAACTGTAACTAATGTCTGCTCAGCATAGTTGCAGCCTAAATCTCAAAAAGGACCTCCAATCTGTGGTTGACTGGGGCAGGAAATGGTTTGTAAACTTTGATACCTCCAAAACAAAACTGTTCTCCTTTACCCACTACAGAGAACCCTTCCTGCCTCCCATCAGAATGGCTGATTCTCAACTCCTTGAGAGCGCCTCGTTACGCCTCCTTGGTCTCACGCCGTCCACTGACATGTGGTGGAATAAATACATTGAATTAATAGCTTCATCTACTGCAAGGAAAGTTGACTCTCTGTGTCGTAGCCAAAAAGTTTTTCTCGTCTGAGTCCATCCTTCAAATCTATAAATCAACCATCCGTCCTTGCATGGAATATTGCTGACATATATGATCTAGTTCTCCTGCTGTACGTCTCAAAGTCCTCGACAAAATCCAGAGACGAATATGCAAGATGATAGGTCCTGATCTGACATCTAGTCTACACTCGCTATCCCACAAACGTGCTGTGGCCTTCCTCTGTCTCTTCTACAAGTATTTTCACGGCAACTGTTCTGACAAGATACTTTCGCTGGTTCCCGAACTACAATGAATTTAAAAGAGCTACCAAACTGGCATGTCAGTCCCACCTTTTCACTGTCAAATTAGTTAAATATAACCGTCTCTTCTACTCAGACAGCTTCTTCTCTCACACATCCGGTCTGTGGAACTCCCTTCCCCTTACTTGCTTCCCCGATGCTATAATCTTTAAATATCCAAGTGTAATGTCAATCAACATCTGACTCCCTGAGCTTGTTTTCCGTCCTTTTCTGTATCCTTTCCCCAAACAAGCCTCTTTACTCTTGTTCTCAATCCTCTGTAACCCCTTGCGTGCTAGTAGCACTCCCACTTTGCTAGGGGTGAATTACCTTTAAAAAAATCACAGATTGACTCTGTGGGTATTGAACAAACACAAATATGCCTGAGCGAGCGTCTGCAATAGGGATTGGCTAAACACCCTAGTAGACATGTATCTTCGAATACGAGTGGCCAGCTATTATATATATATATATATATATATATATATATATATATATATATATATATACACCATTTGCGTGGAAGGGAAGTAAGGAGAACTCAGTCCTCCCACGTTCTTTTGTTTAGGTCTAATCATATTTTCATTGGTCATAACAATTGTTTTACGAAATAACGTTTATTATATTGTGGCTATGGGATTTTATTTAGCTTTCTCAAACGTGATTTGATAGTATATAATTTAAATGGAATTTATGTTCTTGTTTTTATTTTTATTTGGAAGTGACCGCTTTTTTTTTTTTTTTTTTTAGTTTTTTGTTTTTTAAAGTGTAAGATGTACTGGAAACGCACTCACACACGCATACACAGA
>CAHIKZ030005358.1:717500-737500 GCA_903632075.3 Acanthosepion pharaonis | reverse complement strand
AATTTTCACTAAAACGTGCTCGTTACTCCCATATTCATTCTTAGGTATTCTCAGCATCCTTCTGTAGAACCACATCTATGTTACCTCAACTCTTTTACCTCTTGATGAGATTGGCCAGCATTCACTGCCATATAGGACGTCCGGTATTATATAACAGCTCAGCACGAACGAAAATTTTGTTTCATAATACTTTGCTTGGTTTTCGGAAGGGATCTTTCGCTATCCCAATACACGTTAGAATTTTGGTGTCGCATTTTCCGTCCTCTGTTAAAATACTTCCTAGATATTTGAAATTTTTGGATTTGCTTGATTTTGGTGTCTCCAATTCGAAGTTCGCATCTTGGGCTTTTCCACAAAGATATAATTAGACTACATGTTGGCAGTGCAGGAAATGACAGATTATACGTTTTTAATTAACTTCAAAAGTCGCCAATCTGTTTTGTCCTCTGGGACTATAATCCGACAAAACAGAAACAAGAGAAAATATATTGTTTTTCGTTTCTTTGTTTTGTCTCGTTTTTATTTTCTTTGTTCTTTTGTTTTTCATTTGTAAATGTTAATATGAAAAAAGACAACTCATTTTCGCAAAATAGCAGCAACCTTCGGCAGTGCGCTGCATTTTCCTACACCAGTCTTAAGAAAGCTAAATAAATAAATAAATAAAAAAGACCCGAGTTAACGACAACAAAACAATTTTCTCTCCTGTAAATCTGTTTCTATAGAATATAGTATATTTCTTAAGGAGATGAAATAAAAATCTTCTCATTCAATAGATTTCTTTTTCAAATTTGTGCATATTTTTCAACTTGAAAGATACAGTTTTTGCACATTAATAACAAGAAAAATCAATAACAATAATGCAATCAAGCAATAGATAATTTTAAATTCTTTCTACTTTACAAAATGAGTAAGACATTTCTGGATAAATCGTATATTTCCTGTTAATGCTTTTATCGGCGTCAAGGACGGTTAGCATCCTTATTTTTACTTGCAAAATTTTGTAAAGAAAATGAATAAACACAAAATTAAATTTAATAAATGATGTAATAGAATAACCTGGCACTTCGGGCTGAGAGGAACCCGGACGAGGCACTGCCGAAGGGCAGAGTCTCGTTTGGCGAGGTAGACTGACTCTGAACCTGTTTATACGGATTCGAAAAGGAATATTTTTGGCCGAGCCTACGGCTCAGAAGACCCATGTAAAACTCGGCCTTGCGCCACATCTACCCATGGTGGGGAGCTAGTAGATATTGTCTAGCTGAACTCTTTTTGGCTATACGGTTGAACTCTCTGCCTTCGGGCAGAGAGGAACCCAGACAAGGCTATGCCGAAGGGCAGAGTCTCGTCTGGAGTGGTAGACAGCTACCCGACCCCGTTTTTTACGGGATCTACGGGAATCCCACGTTAAATTCAGCCTTGTGCTACATCCGACCACGTAGGGCGGTTGGCAAATATACTAGCTGAAATCTTTTCAGCTATACGGTCGAACTCTCTGCCTTTGGGCGGAGGAACACGGGCGAGGCTGTGCCGAACGGCAGAGTCTCGTTCGGGGAGGTAGACCAACTCGATCCCGTTTATGCTGGTTATACGGGGAATGTTTGGCCGAGCATAAGAGCTCGGATGTCCCACTTTAAACTCGGCTTTGTGCCACATCTACCCTCGTGGGGTCTAGTAAAAAACCGTCTAGCTGAACTTTTTTCAGCTGTACTGTCGAACCCTTTGGCTTCGGGCATAGAGGAATCCGGACGAGTCTCGTTCGGGGAGACATATAGACCCGATTCCGTTTATGCGGGGTCTACGGGGATTTTTTGCCCGAACCTACGGGCTCGAGAACCCCATGTTAAATCCGGTCTCATACCACAGCTGATCACGTGAGGAGGTTAGTAAATATACTAGCTGGAATCTTTTCCAGCTGTGCTGTGAAACTCTCTGCCTTCGGGCAGAGAGGTACCCGGTCGAGGCTATGCCGAAAGGCAGAGTCTCGTCTGCGTAGGTAGACGGACCCAAACCCATTTATGCGGGGTTACGAGAATTATCACTTCCATATTGAACAACTTCTTCAGCTCATTGAAAAAAAATGTTTATTTGTCTTTTCAATTTCTTTCGAATCTTCTCTGTGGTTTGACAGATCAGCGAATTCCACTGTTGGGCATATTTTCTTCCTTCTGTGAATGACAACAAAGATTCTATCTGTTGGCCTAAATTGGGAGATGAAAGTCAAAAACTATTTTGTTTAAAATTTAGATACAGTGTTAATTGTTATCTACAACCTTCTTAATTCATCTTTTTTTTATCGTTCTCTTTCCTTAATGTTTCTCTTTTTCTTATATTATTTCAATCTCAGTAACCGTCCTGTGTTTTAGTGGCTTTATTGCCTTGCTTGGAGTAAAATCATTAAAAAATATTATCTATGACTGAATCTGTTTTGCGAATATACCATTGACCAGCATGATCAAAACACAGCCGTTTGCACAGTTCCCATTAGATCGATTTCCTCATTTGTTATGCCCTTTCTTATATGCTTCCTAGGCTAATTTATTACATTCCTGAATTATACCACATAATTTCGATCATTTGCAAATGGTCATCGCTGGAAACAGAATGACAGCAAGTATTCATAAATTTTTAGATTAAAAATTATTCGTACTACTACCATAGTTGTATGGCTAGTGGTTAAATGCTGGCAAACGTTGTCCTATTCTGACTCAAGTTTTTCGCTTTTTTTTTTTAACTATCAATAACATATATGTATATCGAAACATCTAAGCAATTACTTTGTGTAGCAACAAACTAAGCAAAAATCCACAAGGAATTTCCCAGGCTAATTGTACCTGGTTTTTCTCCCATGAAGAATGATCGTGATTCGGAGTTTCCGTAAATGTTGAATTTTCCTTATCTCACTTTATATTTGCATATGCTTTTCGTTTAAGTTCAGATACGTTACACTCGCTTTGTACTACAATATCAACTAATATCGACGGTTCGTACATTCGTGTTTATTGATTCAGATTGTATCTCGTTGGTTAGCTTGCAAATATGGGTCTGTTTATACACAAGTCTCCCAATGGACATTACATTAATAGTTTCTTGCGCTGAATTACACACACACACACACAAATATATATATATATATATATATATATATATATATGTATGTATGTATGTATGTGTATGTTATTTGCTTTCGTATTTATCTTCATCATCGACATGGTCGTTGTTGTTATTGGTGATGGTGGTGGTGGTGGCTAAATGACAATAATAATGTTGATTGAGGGGTATTTATAGGAGGGGATGCTGAAAAGTTTTCAGATCGATTCACCTCCAAAAATATGATCAAATATCTAAATATCGAGATTTTTTCTGAGGTTACCTTCTTAGTCATCCCTTGATATATATATATATATATATATATATATATATATATATGTGTGTGTGTGTGTGTGTGTGTGTGTGTTTGTGTAAAAGAACAAAAAGAATATAAATACAAACGTTCATAATATTTAATGAAAAAGGGTTCAATTCAAGAGTAGAGCTATAAATATTTATTATAAACTGTTACATTGGAACATGGAAGTTACCACAACAAAAATGCATATTTGTTTCGACGTCTAAAAGACATCTCATAAGGTGGTTAACGTTGGTTGTAATAAACGGTTTTATTTAAAAAGACAATTTATGAAACATCACTTCATTTTATATTTTTGAAAATTTCCCATGGAAGGCAAAGAAACATATATGTATAAAAAAATTTTCCAAAGGAGTATAAGAAAGAAAGAAGCAGATTAAATTATAAAAGAGAAAGAGAATATGAAATCAATAAAAAGAAGAAAGAAGAAAGGCATAAGAAATCAAACCTACTACAGAAAGAAGGAAAAGAAAAGAAAAAGAGAAGAAAATAAGATATGAGAAGTTGTTGATACCAGTTTTAGCCAATGAATACACGTTAAGATGGAGAATTCAAAATTGAACAGAAATGTAACGCGACAAAATATAAACATATTTTAGATATAATATAGTATTTCAAACTTATATGCAATTACATATTTAAACAAAATTAAACATAGTACGTAAATAAAAGACAATGTAAGAAGAAAAACCATATACAAACAAAACAACTCCTTAACTATACCAACCTCACAACTTCACATTATAAATTAGAATACAAAATAAATTTTAAATATTTATATGACTTTTATATATTTATTTTAAATAAAATCTATTATCAAACAACGTCACCAGTAAAATAATTATAAGCCTAACCTTACTACCAGTAATTTACGAATACTGACCTATTTAATAACCTAATCTAGAATAAACCACTAAGGATAACATTAAAATGATTATATAAAGGTAATGTAACATAAGAATAGTGATTACTGAGTTATAAAGTTTAGCAAAATTGTAAGGTTAATTCCTTAATATACCTGCAATTTACCGTAGTTTCATATCTCTGATTTAATAATTGATCGCTATTCAAGAGTTTAATTATCTGCATTTTCTCTTGTAGACAAAGGAAACACGGTTCCGTCACGGGTCTACAGATTCGGGGTTGTCTGAGAATTTTCTATTAAACATAAGCTGTTTTCTTTTCCTCTTGCAATTTCAAAAACATTTAGAAAGTGAAGTCATATTTCGTTTGTCAGCATTAGTAAAGGATGGAAGATGATTAAACAAACGTATTTTAAAAGTATTCATTGTGCTACCAATATATATATATATATATATATATATATTAACAATCCTGGGATTTGTAATTAACGACATAGAACACATATACAAAAGAGATTTCGTTAAGCACTTGTTAGATAAAGGACATTGGTTGGGTTTCCTACAATTATTTAGTTATACGAGATAAATTAGACCATTCCAAACCCTCTCATAATGATATTATTATTATTATTGTTGTTGTTGTTGTTAATATCATACAAGTCCAATGGTCCAGAAGTGAAGAAAAGCTTAATTTGAGTAGCATTGGATGCTCGGTCAATGAATGTTTCCATTTCAGGAAACGGCAAATATTACCAATAATAATACCATTGATGATACTTACCACCCTTCTCATGAAAAAAGACACATAGTAATCCTAGTAAACATGCCTAATTGGTTAGGGTTAGTCAAATGACAGGCAAATCTGGGGTAATCAAATGTTTATTTATTGTAGCTCATCATAACGCATAGAGACAAAACATGTTAGCGGTTAGTAACAAGTGGTTTACATTGGAGATTAAGTGACAGCAAGTCTCATCAACGTTCCAACACTCTTCTCAGTATTCTAGTTGTTTTCAATAATGCCATTGTTTGGATGGTTCCAACAATTCTTCAAATTTGCAATTCTTGTCTTTACTAGGCACTTCAAGAGCATCCCAGGAACTCTCATAATGATCCCATTATTATTCGTTCATTCATTAAATGTTCCCACCAATAGTAATTGGTGGTTTACATTGGAGATTAAGTGACAGCAAGTCTCCTCAATATTCCAAAACTATTCTCAGTATTCTAGATATTTTCAATAATGGCACGTGAACTAAATAAAAAATATAAAAATATACAGAGTATTTATTGGTCACTATTTGATACACACACACACGCACACACACATACACACACACATACATACATATATATACATATATATATATACATACATATATATATATATATATATATATATATATATATATATATATATATGACAAAGTGGATAGATTCTTGACAGGTCGGCTACGGAGAGCTTCATCGTTAAACACTCTACTCTTTGGCTTAAAGCACATTCACTTGTTCAGATTTTCTCCGAAGCTAAGTCTGCTCAGTTTCTTATCTCAAACTGTTGTAGCATACCTACGGATGGTAATGGTTATGTCCCCATTCACATAAATTCAGTAGTATATACTGTATATTGGTCGCAGTTGGAGATTCATTGTGGAATTCACTTAACCCACTTCTAGCAGTTGACTACTTGTTCTATGCGCCGCTGGTGAATCTTATATGTGTTGTTCTTGTCCGAAGTATTATCGTTCATTACCAACCTTCATGTGATTATTCTATTCAGTAACCCTCTCTGGGTTACAACAGAAACGTAAACAAAGCAATTTCTAAAGCATTTAATTTATTTTATTTTTTAAACCGACCTATTAATTCTATGCTATTCAAATACAGGTATCCCATAAAAATAACTTTTGATGTAATAAGAATATGTGTTTTTATCGCGTTAAATCTTATTTTAGTAGATACTTATATTTGAGTAGATTTAACACTGTATTTCTTAATTTTCTTCTACCGGCCTGAATATTCGAGAAATGTTATTAAAGAATTATAAGTGCTCTTTGGCAGGATTCGTCTCGCTAGGCCGAAGAAGCCTTCTTTAGATCCGACGTGCTTATACCGACACAGCCACGACAAACTTTTGCGGATCAAACAAGGCTGGATAGTACCTTTAATCCTTCTCATAGATTCTCCAAATTTTCATATCTGCTCAGTTTCATGCCCAAACGTAAAGAAAGCAATTTTTCAAGAAGTATTTTTTTTAAATCGATCGATTTTACCACTTTATACCTTATTTTTAGTGAATACTCATATTTGAGTAGAAGCTCTATTAATTTACTGAACAGTATATTTAATTATTTTCGTCTACAGTTCTGAATATTTGTTTTTGTCTAGTGGTGTGAAAGATAGATAGATAGATAGATAGATAGATAGATAGATAGATAGATAGATAGATAGATGTTACACATTATGAAATGGACAAAGTTCGACAATTATTTTAAGACATTTTTTTATAAAAAGAACGTATAAACATTTTTTAAAAATGTCTTAAAATAATACTAAGTTTATTTTAGTTTTTCATGAAGTCCATACCAATGATGTAACCAGTGAGGCTCAAATTACCTACTAAGGTTAGCGAGCAGCAATACTAACCTACCAGTCATCGATTTAAATGACATAGCTGACCGACAACAAATATTGCTCTCTCTCTCTCTCTCTCTCTCTCTCTCTCTCTCTCTCTCTCTCTCTCTCTCTCTCTCTGTTTGAAAACAATATTACGGGTTGACTTAAACCTTGTTAGCGAATGTTAATAGATGAAACTGGTAATAATTGTATCATAGTCGATACTCACTTTTTTCTCGTAGACTTACGTGTTTCTTATACAACTTTGCGACTTGGTCTCTATTCAAAACACAAATCCTAAAGATGTTTTATCGTCGGTATCTTATTGTGTGGTTTACTCCTGCATATAAACATATTACAAAATGCAAATACCACAAGCAGTGAATACATGATCATCACAAGTCTGTTTGGATGAATCAGACACATAATCATGTTGCCACAGAACCGTTTATCAAGCCATATCTGTTGTGATAAACCCTCTTACAGTATAATGAACTCTTCCTTCTCTCATATATACAAACTGCGAGAGTCGGAAGGGAGCGCAGAGTATGAAGTGGAGTGGAGTAATAGACGCAGTGCTAATCTACTTAATACTAACACTATTGTTTTGTATATATCTTCAATATACTTTTTCAACCGACCTTCGTCTTCCGTGTCTTTCTCTCTGGCCCCTAACAGGCCACAACAATATTTTACACGGGCAACTGAATGACATACTTGCAATCAGTTGTCAGAAGAGGTTTAAAGATCAATTGAAGTCCATCCTCAAACATGCGGCGTCCAATCCAACCAAGCGGAGATGCTTACAGATAACCGCTAAATCTGCCGTTGTATTATTCTCCAGGCTACTTAATGTATCGAGTCAGCTTGAACCACGCCCAGAAATCGAACGCGCAGACCTAAAAGAAAGTCACGACAAGCTTCAGCTCCAGGAGACGGCATTATCTGCCCAAATTGTGAGAAACGCTTCATCTCCAACTTTGGACGGGTAAGTCATTTGAGGAACCGTTAGTGACAACGAATATGACAAGGTCAAGAGTTTCAATTTAGCGAAGTTCAACTATGAAGAAATGGAGATTTCTAACTGGCTGATAATTGTTATTTTTTTCTCTTTAATTATTTCGCGCCAAGAAAGACAACAAAAGCCAAAGGTTTACTGAGTTTGAAAGAATATGAAAGAAAAAAAACAAACACTATTATGGAGAGAGAAGAATATATTTTTTTATATTCTTACAGAATCGGTTTTTATAGAAATATTGGCAGACGCGAATCGTGTTTTCCTCTTCATTTGTCCTAACCATGTTTTATCTCCATTTCAGTTTGTATTTTGAATTGCCTATATAGATTTTTACATCCTATGCTCTCCTTTTGGAATTTTCTTATTTTCTATTTGTCATTTATCAATAATTGCAATATTTACATTATTTTTTTTAATTTAAGGATAAATATTGCAATCGAATCTCCAATATTTTCTCTATATTCCATTTATAAGGAGGAGGTTCTACTCAAGCAACTTTTTCTCGAAAACTGCTACTTTGTGGAACTCAAATGCGGCCATTTCTTTGAACACTATAAACTTAAGATCTTAACATATTTTTATTAATCATTCCCGCCCTCACCCAGGAAGGTCTAAAAGCCACTAAAATGATTACTTTCCTATCACATACCTTGTTCAGTAATCATCTACTATGAATGACTCTTGAATCTTGTATTGGTTTAATTTTAATATTTAAAAAATTTGCTTCGTATATTCAAAAATAAAATAAATAGAATAATATAGAATTTCATTAATTGTTCTGAATCAAAAATAAAGAATTACATTAACCATATTGCCTTAAATACAGGATGATGTCTGAATTTTAAAATTCCAAAAAATCATAATTTTTCTTTTATTCTAACGAAAACGAGTGGTTTATTCTTGCATCATTTATCTGCACCATTAAATCAAAGTTTTTTGCACTATTTCTAATGGATCGACATTCCTACCCAGTCAAGTCTAATTTTATACACTTAATAATTTACTATATTCTCTATCTCAGCATAGACGACTTTTGCTCTTTTGTTTCCTTGTTTATTAATGTACATCGTTCTGATACACGTTTTCCGAGCGTCTGTTTTAAAAATTCCATATCTCTTTTCAAATGTTTTTATTATGTTATTTTTTTTTTTTTTACTATCAGTGTTGTTGTTATTATGCTTTAATTGGAAGATACAAAGTATGCTGCAAGTGTTATTCTAAAGGTAATTAAGTATTTTGCTTTAGTTACTTCTGTTGTTTATATTATTTATTATTGCTTTTAACGTTATTGTTGGCGTTATTTTTATGTTTTCATTGCTTGTGGTTCTAATTATGAAGCAACTTCTTTATTTTCTTCATTTTACTTATTTTTCTTGCATTTATTTAAGTTTTTTAATTCGTTTTCTCTCTTTTTTGCTATCTACTATCTTAGTGTAGAGTTATATTTTTCAAAGATTTTGAGTTTTAATTATTTCTATATCTAATTGTAAAATTGCTCTCAGGACTGAATGTTCGTTCATTTTTATTATTATTATTATTATTATTATTATTATTATTATTATTATTATTATTATAAATGTCATTAACAACAGCTTGTAATTATTATCAACATTGCCACCATCCTTATAAATATTGTCACCGGCATCAATAATAAAATGATTACTTTTTATCAATGTTACGTATCAGGATTTTCATCATCATTATCGTATTTATTATCAATTATATAATTATTAATATTATGGAGTGTATTATTGACACTATTGGTATTAATATTTTCATCGTAATTATCATCATTATTATCATAATAATAATGATTATTAATATCATCATCATCATTATAATGATTATTATCATCATCATCATAATAATGATTATTATTATCATCATAATGATTATTATCATCATCTTCATAACAATGATTATTATTATTATCATCATCATCATAATAATAATAATGATTATCATTATCATCATCATCATAATGATTATTATCATAATCATCATAATAATAATGATTATTATTATTATCATCATCATCATAATGATTATTATCATCATAATAATAATGATTATTATTATGATCATCAAACTCATCATAATTATTATTATCATCATCATAATAATTGTTATTATTATCATAATAATAATGATTATTATTATTATCTTCATCATCATCATCATCATCATCATCATCATTACTATTATTATTATTATTATTATTATTATTATTATTGGCAATAAAAGCATAGCAATTATTCACATTACTTTCGGCAATATTTCTGTTTTTTTTGGGTTTTTTTCGTTTATTACCATCATTATTATGTTTTTTAACATGTATATTCCTTACATTAACATTTATTGATATTTTCACTTATAATAATTCACCGCTAAATCAACATTAAGAATAATTGCATATTCATCATCATCGTCATCAGCATCATTATTAGTAGCAACAAATGTAATAACCTGAAGTAGATTTAATGGTTATTACAACGATTAATATGACAGTCGTCATTATCATTTTGATCGTTAGTTTTTTAATCGTTATTGACAACAAAACTATTTTGAGTCTAACCACATCATCATTATGATAATTATAATACGAGCAGAGTACCCATAAAAAATAATGGCATTATTTATGCATGAATCCGAACTTTTCACTTGCAAAAATGTATTATCTGTACGCACTGAATTGAATAAATATCTTGTTCACAAAATCTTTTATCCAGAATCAGAGTATAGTAGCTGTGCGCCATATATATATATATATATATATATATATATATATATATATATATATATATATATGTGTGTGTGTGTGTGTGTGTGTGTGTGTGTGTGTGTGTGTATCGGTAAAAATCCGTTGGTAAGCTCAATATATTTATTATATAGCATATAAATGATGAAGTAGATAAAAATGAAATTCAGTTGTACCCTGTTTTGATGGCCATTTCGCTCCCTGGTTTAATCTCCATGGAGCTTGTCAATGGTAAAACGCTTGTGAAAAATATATATAAGAGCTATATAGTGATTTTATAAGCCCGGCTTAGATGTGGCACAAGGCCGAAAGTATAGAGCACCCAGTGAGGATCGAACTCACTACTCAATCGTAATTGATCTGGCAAGACAAGCTTTCAAACCATTTCACCACGTCGAGGTGCCCATGAGATAGCGATATATATTTTTATATATCAAGAACAATTTTTTTTTTGGGGGGGGGGGATGTATGACAAAGTGGGATAGATTTTCTTGTCGTTAAATATACAAAGTGCTGAAAAGTTCGAAGCCTAATCTACTTCCGAAAATCTAACAATACGTACTTGGTCGAATCGTGCGAAAAAAAACTTTTAGTAGCCTTTCTTTTGCTCACTCACACACACACACATACACACACACAGACATATGTGTGCACGCGCATGTGTGCATATAATTATTATTATTGTTATACTTATATATCATTACTATTGTCACTGTTATCCTTATATATTCTTACATTATTGCTGTCACATTATTTTTTTTCAAACTACTTCGGGAGATGTTTTTGTCACTTGGTACGCTCATGTTAGTGTGCAAACTATTTTTTTTTCTTTTTTGTCTTTCATAATAATGTCTGTACGATTTGCTTGTATTGTTCGATCTATGTTGATCTGCATCCTCAAATACAGATCAATATCACAAAAGTTTGCAGCTGTTTTTAATCCCATAACAATGACAGATTTTCCAATGCCTATACAGTCCTACCCTTTCATCACGATTTTTGTACTCACTGTGTTTGAGCACTGAACATCCTCAGATAAGGTGTTCAATAGTTTCAATGTATTGGTCACAGAACCTAAATTTTGAGTCCGTATTATTATGCAAGATATTAGTTTGGTAATTGGGTTTAGGCATGCTCTGGTCCTGTACAGTAAGAATAAACCCCTGTCTTAACCTCAAGTCCAGAACTTTTTAGCCACTGCCGAGTTGTGCATTGGCATAAGCATTTTTGTTATGTAAAGGCACTTGACTTCAGCTTTCATCTATTTGATTTTGACTTACCTAGATTTTTCCTTTCTTGTTTCATTTTCCTTACTGAATTTATTGCAGTTGTATCTACTTCTCTGCTATTTTCAGGATTTAAAGCGTATTCTCATGTATATTCAGGGCCATCTTTTGATACAGAATAAAGCTTTATACTTTATTTATACTCCATTACGACTTGTAACATCCTATATTGTATAACTGTATGATACTTATGTCACATTCTTGATATTTTGTAAGACAATTCTATTTGGATCATGCCCCTAACGCTGATTGCTAGATACAGGCGGTCAGTATCTGCTTTAGGGTCGGGCATTCTATTATGGCATGTAAGTTGTTTGTGAATTTTTGCATTAATTTTCTTGAGTTCTTTTAAGTTCCAATTTATTATCTTAAATCTATAAGCTACAACTAAGATAGCTGTGTTATATTTTTCGAATTCAATTCAGTTTTCATTATTACTCACACTTACCTGATGAACTATTTTCTGTTTTTTTTTCTTTCTTTCACCTTTGAATGTAGTATTCCATTGCCTTTATGCACACCCAGATGTGTGTAGAATAATTATTGCTATTTGAAATATATTTTACTTTATCTTTATTTTTTTATTAGAGTTACTTTTCTATTTTTAAAGATATTTGTGTTGTAATATTTGTTTTATTGCCATTATTGATCTTTCTTTATGTTATTATCGGGCTATTATTATTTCACTGCTGTTATTACCTTTATTGTTGCTATTATTTCCATTGTTGCAATCATTGTTTGTTGATATTATCCTTATCATTATTCGTTGCTGTTGTTGCTACTTAAACTGTACGTACCCTGTACTATCGGAAAACGCCGTTTCGCATTCTTTCATTTTTGGCGCGCAATTTTTCTTAAAGCGTTTCTGTTGTTTTCATCATATCGAAAGAAATACCTTATATTTTATCTTGAAGGGATCAATTACAATCTTGCATTTTTCGCAATTGTTTCGGTAATTTTTTCCATTGTTTCTTTATCTCCTGAAATTCTGTGAACTGCAACCGCCCCCCCTCTCTCTCTCTCTCTCTCTCTCTCTCTCTCTCTCTCTGCTTCTATTTGTTTAGTCTTATATTACTTCTTCTTTTTTTTGATACCCTTGATTTTCCCATTTGTTCATTTGTGCCACAACCACTGATTCCACAGAAGTTCCCTTTTCCTCCTCCCCTTCTTTGTTCCCTACAGAGTAACATACTTGTCATGTCTTTCATATCTGATCAAAGTTGTTTGTGAAATTACTGCAGCTAAAATCTGCTCCCAGTGTTAACACTTATCTCTCTAAAACTCATATAACGAAAAATTGTTACGAAGCCATTTTGAGAAATGGAAAAGGTTTGGCATCGACTATTCACTCAATTTTAAACAAAATGCTTTCACAAGCAAATTTATATTCTTTTTTGTCTGGGACTTTTATTTGACGTTAATATCTATTTCTGAACTATCTCCATCTTCGATGAGGTTTTTGTCTGTAACTTTAAGATGACTTCTTAATAGTAAATGAATATGTACGATTATCTTCATCTTTTCAGTTTGTGCCTAGGACTTTTACATGAAATATTTATAATAAATGAAATGGTTTAACTATTTTAATCAACATTATTCTTTTTTTCTGAGACCTTACGATGAGATTTTAATAGTAAATTAATGTTTTTACTATCATTATCTCCATGTTTCTTTTTGTTTGAGACCTTACGATGCGATTTTAATAGTAAATTAATGTTTTTACTATCATTATCTCCATTTTTCTTTTTGTCTGAGACCTTACGATGAGACTTTAATAGTAAATTAATGTTTTTACTATCCTAATCTTTATTTTTTTCCATATATACAGAACGAATTTTTACTGGAGATAACTGAATATTAAACCGATTCGGAATTTATTAGAAATTTTTAAAAAATCAACGAACGTGGGAATCACTCAAGAAATTAATTGAATCACAAAAAATGTGAGCATTCAAATGTTCCTATTTAAAGGTACCCATTTAAAGGTATCTATTCGAAGGTTCCATTTTCCTTCTAAAGGTAACTATCCAAATTTACCTATTTAAAGGTACCCATTTAAAAGTATCTATTCAAAGGTTCCATTTACCTTCTAAAGGTAACTATCCAAATGTACCTATTTAAAGGTACCCATTTAAAGACAACCATTCAAAGTACCCATTCAAATGTAACCATTTATGTTATTCGTGCCGTTTATGCTATGATCTATAAGTTATTTAACATTTCTTTAAGATTCCTTCAGTGAATGCTGGATAATCTCCTCACAGATGAAGGAGGGACTTCAAGCCACAGAAATGTGGATATACTGAGGAATACTGAGAATACAATAGAAACAAAAAAAAGAAAGAGACAACTGAAATTCCTAGGGTAAATAATAACGAAAGCAAGCTTGTAAAATTTGATACCCACAGGAAGATTGAAGGCAAAAGGGACAGAAGAAAACAACTAGCGAGCTTGAGTAAATGGATGGAGGTACAGGGCTTAGGAGAGATAACAAAAAGACAAAATTTATTAAGAGCTACAAAGGACAGGAAATAGTGGAGAGCCTTGATCACCAAATTTCTTAAGGGACACGGCACATAGAAGAATGAGTTGGAGTAAATGGATGGTGGAACAAGGCTTAGGAGAGATAACAAAAAGACAAAATTTATTAAGAGCTACAAAGGACAGGAAATAGTGGAGAGCCTTGATCACCAAAGTTCTCAAGGGACACGGCATATAGAAGAAATGAGCTGGAGTAAATGGATGGTGGAACAAGGCTTAGGAGAGATAACAAAAAGACAAAATTTATTAAGAGCTACAAAGGACAGGAAATAGTGGAGAGCCTTGATCACCAAAGTTCTCAAGGGACACGGCATATAGAAGAATGAGCTGGAGTAAATGGATGGTGGAACAAGGCTTAGGAGAGATAACAAAAAGACAAAATTTATTAAGAGCTACAAAGGACAGGAAATAGTGGAGAGCCTTGATCACCAAAGTTCTCAAGGGACACGGCATATAGAAGAATGAGCTGGAGTAAATGGATGGTGGAACAAGGCTTAGGAGAGATAACAAAAAGACAAAATTTATTAAGAGCTACAAAGGACAGGAAATAGTGGAGAGCCTTGATCACCAAAGTTCTCAAAAAGGGACACGGCATATAGAAGAATGAGCTGGAGTAAATGGATGGTGGAACAAGGCTTAGGAGAGATAACAAAAAAGACAAAATTTATTAAGAGCTACAAAGGACAGGAAATAGTGGAGAGCCTTGATCACCAAAGTTCTCAAGGGACACGGCATATAGAAGAATGAGCTGGAGTAAATGGATGGTGGAACAAGGCTTAGGAGAGATAACAAAAAAAGACAAAATTTATTAAGAGCTACAAAGGACAGGAAATAGTGGAGAGCCTTGATCACCAAAGTTCTCAAGGGACACGGCATATAGAAGAATGAGCTGGAGTAAATGGATGGTGGAACAAGGCTTAGGAGAGATAACAAAAAGACAAAATTTATTAAGAGCTATAAAGGACAGTAAATTCTATAGAGCCATGATCGCCAACGCCACTGAAGGAAGACAGCACATAGAAGAAGAAGAAGAAGAAGAAGTAGTAGTAGTAGTAGTAGTAGTAGTAGTAGTAGTAGTTTATATTAATATTAAGTAGCTACTTCTAATTGCTCGCTGAAAAACAGCATAGCATGCCGAAAAAGGCCCCGAACTTAATAAAAACAAAGTTTTATCGCCACAAGATTTATGTTATTATTAAGAGGAAAGACCAAGTTATATTCTATTAAATTTTTTAATCCTTTCTAGCCCGTTCGAAATTTTGGTTAATTTTTTTTTCTACATCAACCGTCGACGTCAATTTACGATTAGTGTTTTTGCGCTTTTTTCCGGTGAAAAAAATATTGGTTTGGAAATTCTTGCAAAAATCAAATAATTGTCAGATTCTGTTGAAACTTTCAGGACTTATTCACAAATGAATTAAATTATTTTTTAAAAATTTTTAGAAAATCTTAGTAAAAAATATTTTTGCTTACATATGTTACACCCCACTTATTTAATTTCATCTCGAAATCTCAATATTTGTTTCATTAGTTAAAAATCTCAATATTTGTTTCATTAGTTAAAAATCTCAATATTTGTTTCATTAGTTAAAAACATGCCTCAATGTAAATCATTTTATTTTTTCAAACCACTACTCATTTCCTGAAAATCTGCTCCGAATCTTAAAATAAAAAATGCAATAAACTATGATAGTATTGAATTAGAAAAGCTTTTAATTGCTTTTATAAATAAGAATTATTAAGGATTTATTAAGGTCTTAAGAAATATTTTTCGGTGAATAATGAATTTTTACAAGAATTATTTTTAATTTTTTTTTAAATCTGAATTATAATAATTTATAATATTATAAATCTTTTAAAATTCTGCATTACTTCAGTCCGGTTAGGTGATATTTTTATTAAGTGAAAACTATATTTACAAATCAAAAATCAAGAAATGGATTTTTTAAAACAAACAACTTTCATTGAGCTTTTCAGCTCAATAAAAGTCGTTTGTTTTAAAAATCCATTTCTCTGTTATTTTCAACTTAAACTAAATAATATTCTATTTCAAATCAAATTAATTAATATTTAAATCAGCTAATATTCCTTAAATAAAGTTTCAGGTAAAATATCTTATTTTTGGAAGATTTTTAAAACCGAGAATTAAGTTTTGTTTACAAATGTGTCAAAAATGGTAGGTTTTTTAAAGTTACCAAAAGATTTAGATTCTATTCAATATAATTTCTATTTGAAATACATCAGTGTATTTTGCTTACTGGAAATAGCAAATTTAATCATTTAGCTTTCAACTGAAGCTAAAATGAAAGCTACAAGAATGCTTTTTCATTTTTAAAAAATCATTTTAAACCTTAGGTATGAAATCTTGGAGGTGCCTACTTTAATGCATCAACTTGAAATTAAGAGTAAAATTTTTAAAAGAAAGCTTCAAGAAAAGGTTTTCATTTTTAAAAATTCATTTTAAACCTTAAGTATCAATTTTCTTTGGAGGTACGTAAATAACAGAAATAAAGAATGAATAAATAGTAGATATAATTAAATAAATAATATAAATTAAAAATAAATAGTACAGATATGTAAATAATAAATAAATAAATAATAAATAAATCTGTCACATACATGACGGATTGAAGGCAAGAGGGAAAAAAGAAGAAGAATGTCAGTGTCTGTATATTTGGATAGGTGGCTTTATATACTGCTCTCTCTACTTCTCTCTCTCTCTCTCTCTACTTCTCTCTCTCTCTCTCTCTCTACCTCTCTCTCTCTCTCTCTCTCTCTACCTCTCTCTCTCTACCTCTCTCTCTCTACCTCTCTCTACCTCTCTCTCTCTCTCTCTCTCTCACACACACTCACTCTCTTTCTCTCGTTCTATCTCTCATACACTCTCTCTCACACACACATACAGACTTACTATCTCTAACGTTCATTCTCTCTCCCTCTGTCTGTATTCTCTCTCTCTTTCGCAGGCACACACACACACTATGTCTCTCTCTCTCTCTCTCTCTCTCTCTCTCTCTCTCTCTATCTATCTATCTATCTATTTATCTATGTATCTATCCATCTATTTTCGGTGCTGTGTCTCTGTTCTCGCTCCTTATTTCTCATGTTTCCCTTTACAAGGAACGAGATAATGTTGAAAAACATTTCTTTTGTAAAATAAATACTTTTTCACATAATTAGTTTGCAGACGTTGACGTACCTATATAGTTGACTAATATTCTCTAATTAATACTTGACTAATATTCACTAATGAATTAAGCGTATTGAAAGGGGGTATTATTTTGTAAACAAATATTTGTATAAAATAAAATAAACGTTTTTATTGTTAGGCTAGAGACTTATTATGATGTGCCAACGCCAATACCGTAAATTAGCGCCTCTCCCCGCTACCAGTCATGTTTATGTTTCCACTGCGTTTAGTTCGGTATATCTCGTGCAGGTCGTGAAAATCAACATCATTCTATCATAGAGTTTTCTTTTATTTATTTCAGTTATTGTTTCATACTTGACAAAAAGTAGCATATCTTGAAAAGGAAACAGGAAAAAACATTTGATGCAAGCACAGGAGGCTATGATGGCAGGGGGCTGTGAACTAACCGAAATATACCAGGTGCGTTCAAAAAAGTATCCTACTTTATTTTTTCCCGACAAAACTAATGCTGCGTGTACAAAATCCTTTGGGTGGCAAGTGACGCCACACTTCCTGTCCATGCATGAAAATATTAACACCTGTAGGTTGCATAATTTCCCAGCCTTTTCGACTAGAGTACAGACGTGTAGTGCAGGGCTCGTTGGATTTTTGTTTTCATGAAAGATGACCAAACGCATTGTGCAGAGATTTCACAAAAGATTGGTGATGCACAAGCCCAAACAATCCAGAAGATTCAGCAGGCCTTTGGTGATGATGTCATGGGAATACTTATATCAAGGAGTGGTACAACTAATTAATGGCCACACCTCAGTGAAGAGTGAGGCACGCTCAGGCAGATAATTCACAAACCGTAACGGGGAGCTTATTTGAGTATTTTCATTGAATAGTTATGGAAGACCGTCGTGTAACAATCCAGGTAATTGCTCAGTGCATTCCAGTTTAATAGAGGATTTGTGCATGTGGGAGAGTATCGGCGAAAATCGCGCTCTCATTCCGCCCATATATTCCAAGTGTCCTGGTCAAGGACAACACATCACTTATTTGACAGGCTCTCTACTCCTCCGATTTGGTACCGTGTAACTTCTGGCTCTTCTCAAATCTGAAAATCATGTTGAAAGAGAAGCAATTTAAGTTATAAGGACAAATTATGTGAAAAACAACGGCGGCGCTCCATAGCATTCCAAAAAAGGTGTTCCAGTAGTGTTACCAACGTTGGGAAACGTGTGTGAAATCCTAAGGGGAATATTTTCTTAGGGTCAGCTGGAAGATAAAATAGGATTGTCGACTTTGATTGGCTGAGCCGAACATGGTAATATTAGAGAGAGAAAGAGAAAGTCTTTTCAGCGAGTTAAGTTTTACACGTCATACACATTAGACGTGATTATTTCATTTCTTACGGAACGTGTTCCCCAATTGGGAGAGGGTGTTATAGAGTGACCCCACTGTCTAGTTAAAATATACACGTCAACGTGTTAATAAAATAGATAAGCTTAAAATCCCTTTTGTTGAAGTTCTCATTTTACCTCGGAAGAAACCAACAAGCGATCGCCCGACCGAGAAAAAAAAGAGAAAACAATTTTATTATGGTCGCCCCAAGACAAGTTCCAGCGCAAAAGTCTATACAACTAAACGAAGAAAAAAAAACAGATAAAACTAGAAAAGATATATTTTCAATCGGCATCAAAGCAAATAAAAAATATGTAGACTTCTTAAATGTAATTTTAAAGGTACATAACTGCCGTACAGAAAACCTACTTTCCATACAACTAACCAACCAAAATAACTGAACAAATCTCACTCTCCACTAGTCGTAGATTATCTATCAACTCGCCAAACAGTACAGGTTTTCAATGAAGCAAAAACCGATTATGGATTGTCTAACATCAACAGAGACTGTTTGTTTGTTTTTTCGGTAAAACTTATATACACGCATAACAGAACAAAAGTTCAACAGAAATATCATATTACTCGACGTGCCATATAATAAAAAATAAAAACAAACATAAAAAAATACTTCACAAGAATAAGTATATTACCCAGAATATAAAATTAGCTATAGATATACTGAATACCTACCACAAAGCATAAAAATACAACAGAAAAATCCGCCAGCACACTATAAAGAACCATTGCATATACTTGTAACTGCGTAACAAAGCAAAGATGCTCAACAAACGGTATCTGCCTACAAATTAATGTTATATACAAAGCTATAGTAATATCGAAAAGAAAAAGATCCCTACAAACAAAAAAATATCATTCAACAACAAAATATATGCTAACAATACCGTCCTATGAAAACATATATAGCAACTCAAATATACAAACTAAAGCACTCTAAAAAATGGAGGATCTGTAAAG